>JAWQUT010000004.1:935766-949949 GCA_033807755.1 Ellobium chinense
GGGGGGGGGGGGTCAACGCCCAAATTTTTTTCACAAATTAATGTCTTTTGAAAAAGGTCACCTCATATTCTGATTTGGTCCCCAAATTTTCATTAGGCTGGTTTTGACCGCGTGCGAATACATAGGCCTACACATTTTATTTTTTTTATCTAAAAGGCTCAAATTGTACCTGAAACTTTAAAAATTGGATGCTTTATTTAGATCACAGGTCATTTTACATNTCCAAAAAAGGGGGATTTTATATATTAGCGGATTAATTGGGGGTTGTACACAATGAGTGATTTGCCCCTCTAATAGGTGTTACAAACCTACTGAATTATGGCGAATTTCACACTGGCATTATGTATTAATAGTATTTAATGAATCCCAGAGCATATGTCTTACCAGGAGATCCGTGTGCCTTTTTCCTATCTCGTTGATTTTGTACAGTAGGTGGTTGAAGATTAAAGAAGTAAACAAGCGACTGCCCCAGCGGTGCAGCCAAACTGCTTTGGGCTTGAGGAACTGGGCCATATGGCCTTTGCCAGTTCTAATAACAGCCAAATCAGTTTGTCAATAAAAATGGTTTGACCAGGGCATCAAAAGCGTCGATGTTGCAACAAATGTAAGGAATATAATGAAAGATTATAACAGTTTCCTCACTGTACCTTTTCATCTCTTTCATCTTCCAACGCTTCACGATGGCGATGTGAATTTAACAACGTCCCTTCGACCGAATAAAAGATAATAATCGTAGGCTTTAAGGCCTGTGCCCCCCACTTGCCGCTCCTAAACAAAATACCTGTGTTCTCAGGTGCCGCTTCCTACTGAGCATCAAATTCCTCCCGTATCATCACTGCATGAGTAATGCATCATAATCCTTACCTTATGTTTTCCACGGCTCCCATTGAGTTCGGTCGAGGTCTGCGTTGGAAGTTGGCCCGTCTGTTGGTAAAAGGTGATCCCCTCTTGCCATTATCGAGGGCGGCGCAGTCAACGTTGTTCATGTGGCTGTAGGTGGTGCTGCTGATGCTGCTGTTGCTGCGGTGTAAGACAGCATGGTGATAAGGATAACAGTGAGGTGACGGCGTCACTTCCTCTCCAGCCGCGTGAGTCGCAAGCTGGAACTGAAGGTCCGACTGCGAGCGGCAGCTGTGGTGAAAGGCTGGTCGACGAGCCAACATAGGGGGTGAGGACGCCGAATTGCCTGAGGACATATAGGCCGACGGACTGTAGACTGCTCCGCCGGACAAGGCTCGCTGGAGACTAGGATGGACCAAGGCATCGTCAATGATCTGACACTGAACACCAACATCACGTTGCCAGGGAAATCTTGAGGCGAAGCTCTCCCCCACGATGTCCACGTCTCGAAGCTGTGCCACCCGCGTGGTGTTGTCGCTGGACGATCGGACCAGGCCTAACTTTAGACCCGAATGTCGAACTGGCGGTGGCGAGTTTGTGCTCGGCACTCGAGCCTCTCGGCGTAAGACTCGGTAAGGGACTCTGGCTGGAGGAGCTACGGGGCCACCGCCATAAGAGTGCGACAGCTGAGACATGCTAGCATTGGGCACGAGTCCAACATAGTCCCCATCGTCCACTTCTTCGGTAGAAATATTTCCAAGCATGAGGCTTAGGGGTAACGAAGATGATGATAGATTTCTACGTCTCCTGGCTTCAGTGCGGTCTTTATGCTTCATGCCTGTGACTGGTGTCCTTCCGCACGAACTGACCTCGACAGCCACGTTGTTCCCCATTACGCCACACTCCTCACCAGCCAACGCTACTGGAGAATCTCCTGATGAAGTCATTTGGATGCCATCTGTGGAGTGGATTTGATCTGGAAGAATCGACCTCGTGTATATGTTTTTCAGCGTTCCTGGCGAAGATATGCCATAGCGGGTCATGATAACATTGTTCATGTCATCGACATGTTTGGCATTGTTATTAGGTCTACCTGTGTTGTTGATATTGCTGCTGCTGCTGCTGTTGTTGTTATTGTTGTTGTTATTGTTTGGCGACTCGGCATGTTGATTCGCTATTCTATCCGAGAAGGCATTACACTCCACTGTTGAAGTGCTGGTTCCTAAACCTGACGTGCTGGATGACTGCACCTTCTGTTGCGCTGAATCGCTGCTTGTGTTGGATTGTTGCTTCTGTTCTGTCGATGACGACAACGAGCCACTGTCTCGCGACTTGTTTGCGGCCGTTCCTATTGTCGCGCAGCGGTCAGCCACAAACGGGGGTGCCATGGCATCCGTAAAAGAGGCCAAATTGCTAATCTCGTTATTCCAGTCTTCAGTATCGGTTGCGTCATCTGTGAATAACAATATATTAGTATCGTTAGTAAGAAACTACGTCAGAACATTGTTAGGTCATTCCCCGTGATATGTCCTATCAATATAATGAAAAGAAAGCTATTTCATTTCTCCTTCCTGCCCTCTTAATCTTTGATTTTTTTTTTTATTGTGAGGTTTTCTTTTGGTGGGTGCAGGTTTGGGAATGCGGAAGTGGTGGAGATGTGTACATCAATGAAAGTGTTCCGAAGTATGCAAAACAAAGAAGGAACTGAATAAATTCATAAGAATAATAGGTTGGTGCATGAATGAGTGAATAAATAACCAAATAGTGTAAGAAAAAATATTTCATCATTCAAAGAACTAAGACGACAAATATAGACAAAGTGATTTCGGTCTGAACTGAAGCTATTTTGAGTGTTTAAGCTGAACCTAATTATCTCCCTAAATTTCAGTTCAGTTTATATCTACCTAAAAAATCCGGTTTCAGAAACCAAGGGAAACCAATCTCTACCCTCCCCACTCCCATTCTCCCCACCCCGCGCATTTTACATTTTCGAAAAAGAAGAAACGCAAACAGCTATGTATCCAAAGACTCTCCTACGAAGTGATTGGTTTAGGGTTAGAGACAGGGTTAGGACTAGAACTGGGAAAGAAAATGCACTTTTGAATAATCCAAAGTTTAAAAGGTTTTTTTTAGGCAATAGGCCAACATCATACAGTACAAAACAATATTACATGAATACTGCAAAGACGCATACATGTTCCCCATGCACACTGTTGCCATTCATCCATCACTTTCTCATCTAGCTGACACCCAGTCTTTCGAGACTTAAACTAACACACAAATCATTTTCATTATCTAGAGGAACCAGGGTCTATCTCATGCGTGCTTTCTGTTTCTCTTTCCTAAGCCAAGCACTCAGTGGGAGAGATCCTGGATCTTGTCATGAAAACAAGACTTCGACGCGCGGCACAAAATGTCTGACAACTATTGGCGGATATCGGAGGAGAGGAGGCAGCACCTGCTTCCTGTCCCCAGGGCCTGACCGTTGAAACTGTGCAAGTTACTTCATACTTCTGATGAACTGAAAAATGCCACGCGGGCTCCGCAGGTTGCAAAACATACCAATCCCTCCCTACAAGATTCAAATCCGGATTGGAACTTAAGGGTAGAGGAATATATTATACATGGAATTTGCGCTTGTACTTCTAATCGCAACTAGATTCTACTTGGGATTTTCTATGATGTATTTTCCTTTTAAATAAAGCTAATAATATAATAATAATATAAAGGGTTACACCTGTACCTTTGGACAGAGACCCAAATTTTACTATAACGCGACACAGTGATTTCCTGTAAGTCGAACCTTTCTTTTTTTCCTTTCAATTCCTATGAACCGATGGATTCAAATCCACATCAATTTTAGGATTAAAATCCACATTCGAATCTAGGTTTTGAGATTACTGAAAACTTCAAAAAGAATACCTTCAACTCACAAGGACCCTGAAATGCAAAAATTCAGGTGAATCGGTGCACAAATATCCGAGTCTTGCCTGTCACAACACTGAGCGAGATTATTTTTGATTGACCATAAGATTCAAAACTTGAAGCTAGATCTGCCACATCTTTACTCACCTAATAAGATGCAAGTACGCACTAGGCAGCAAAATATTTGAGACGACAAAGAAAACAAGATTTGAATGCTAGTAAAAGTTATTTCTCAGGAAGGTCGATAAGTACGTATGACAAAGAAGCCTGCTGTAGTCCTAACACTGGGCATAATGAACAAAACGTGAATTCAAGCAAAATGCGCGCGCCATATTAAATCATAAAAAAAAGAGTTGACTCCATCTACTGTAGAAGTCCTCGGGAGCATGAAAAAATATCATGATTAAATAAAGTTGCAAGTACCCAGTGACCTTTATGTAGAGTATTCCGGTTATCTAACAAATGTTACCGTTTAGTTTAACAGATTGTCGTTATGGACGGAGTCGACTCAGAGAATGACTGTGACACTTCAACTATGCGTGGAATCAATAGTTGAGAACTTGCGTATTAACGATGGGATCTCTCATCATCGTAATAATTATATTTACTCTGCATGTTGAACGCAACACAACGTACATTCAGCACCGGTGCATTTAATGTCGATCTCACGATGGTAAGAGATCCCATCGTTAACACGCAAGTTCTAAATTTATTTCTGTTGGTTAACAGCTCACGTGGTAAAATGATAAAGACTTTTACTAATACAGATAATGTCGCAGAAATTTGAACTTTGTAAAGCGCAACAGTGCAATGGTATAATCTACATTATTTTCTGTGCGACAATTGGCTCTGTTTAAAGACAGCCTGCGATATCGAAACTTGTTTGGGAAGCAAACACATGTATGGTTGAAAACAAAACAGTGCAGCTTAATCGCACCTTCCGCTCGATAAACATTTCTACTAGTCAGGTTGATATACGACTGCACCCCAAAATTTTTTTAATAAAAGGTTTCTCAACGATTTACGGTCCAAATGGGTGTGGTTAGCAACAGAAAGAAAGTCTATCAAAATCTGAGATCTGGAAGTGTGTTAAAACTAGGTCAACAAAAAACAAAACAAAAAAAAAGGTTTTGGTAGATTTTTTTCCTATCATATGAAATCCCATCCGTAATTCCACACTTAAAATTATTTTTATAAACTTTTAATTTTAAACGAGGTAGTCTAGATGAAGAAGAAGTCAACATCCCAAAATATGCCGGGTCAGTATTGAAAGAACAGCAATAATCAACAAGTTATGATGATTCTTCTACCCTATGTCATAGTGATGAAGGTGATAATAATCATGATGATCATACTGATTTCAACGACGTGCATCCCATATTTACACAGTCTAAAATCCTACCCCTGTCTGCCCTAACCTTGGCCATCACTACTGGAGCGATATCATGTATCCTAGTAGTAGAAAAAGGGCAGAGCGTTGCGCTAGGTCTGTGTTTGCGCTAGGAGTCACTCATTTGCCTTTCTTGTAGCCTAATGCCTATGTTGGTGGAGGAAGACAAAACTATAGTTTCCAACTTCTGTGTGCGGAACAGCGACATCAGCATCAGGAGAACGGAAAGGCAAATGAATGACCCCATGCGCAAATAGATCCCTGTTGCAAGGATTTGCCTTTATTCTAGATCACGATGAAAGATACAGGATATGGAAAGCCTACCAGAATGACAGTGTTTGTTGAAATACACTCCACAAGAAGAGATCATCCAACATGAGCGGGAAATAATAACAGCTTCACCTCAGTGAGACTCAGGTCCGCGTTATCGATTTTGAGCTAGACTACCACTTTCGTTTGATATCTTTGTTCCGGTAAGACGTGATGGGCAGGTATCTATTCCAGTGTCGATACTTTAATAGGTATCGAGGTTGTTTTTTTTTTCCTCTTTATCCTCAAACCAGATTTTAATGTCCATTTCAGCACCTTTTATCGCTGCATCAGAAACAAAGTGTGAACCCATGCTGAGCCGCTTTTAGATATCGCGGGAAAATAGCTAGAGCAAAACCTGCCACTACCAAAATTCAACCCTAGGATCTTCCACATCAA
Organism: Ellobium chinense; assembly: GCA_033807755.1. Lineage (NCBI taxonomy): Eukaryota > Metazoa > Mollusca > Gastropoda > Ellobiida > Ellobiidae > Ellobium > Ellobium chinense. Next base: position 941,630 of record JAWQUT010000004.1, read on the forward strand.
GGTAGCGCTCCATCTCTCAGCCAGAAGGTAAATGTATCAAGGTACTCGTCCATGTAGATCAAGTATCGGGGAAAAAAAACAAAAAAACCTTTATTCATTTCCTTCTAAACTTAAGGTTAGCAAGAGCATCACATAATTCTCAGCCAGATCAGATTGCCCAAGATAATTTCCAATTAGTCAGGCTTTAGTACTTAATTTTTGCCTCTGCTATTACTCTTCCGTTAATGGCTTATATAATATAGATGGTAAGGCAGAAAGCAGAATTCGCCATTCAGTCCTGCTCTTTCACTTTTAACTGCCAAGAAAAGTTGGCAGTAACACATGGAAGGAAAGCAGTAAAATTGGGTTGAAACAGAAAGTCAAAGTCTCGATATTGGTTTCAAGTACTATATGCATTAGTATCTGTATCGATATTTGGATCCCGAATCCGGGAGTATCGCCCACCACTACCAGAAAGCTCTAATATTTCACGCTGGAGTAAATTATTTTTGTATTGTGGATTTGAGGAAAACAATTTACAAGACATTAAACTGATCATTCTATTTGATATTTTTTTTAAATATAGCCTAGTCTAGCTATAAAATTGTCTGCTGCTGTCTATTATCTCAGGTGTTCAGCAGAAATTTAAATGTATGATAGGCCCCCCAATGGCAGTAGGAACGGAAAATCATATATATCGTAGCATTTTTCATTGAAATCTTTGTGTGCATATTTTGGCATCAACGCCTGCATGAAAACTTTTATTTTCGATTTCAGCATGGTCAAACAGAGTGCTTAATCCTGCTTAATAATATGTCTCCGGGCGTTGTGATAACAAATAATACAAAAACCATTGTGTTTTGTACTGCGAATATTGTATTATTAAACTCTTTTACCTTGCAGAGGTTGAGAAAATCAAAAAAAAAATACGCCTTTATTCAACCTGAGGGAAAATTGTTTTGAAATGCAGTAGGCTACACTGTCACAGTTACTAACTAGCCTGATTCATTATAATACATAAACGAACGACAAGACGGTTTACATTATACTGGACAATATTTTGTACAAAAACGTCGAGATAGTTTTTAAATAAACATCTTATGTTTTTTTAACAATTCTCCGATCCCAGTGAGCGACATCAATTTCGCTGTCAGCAGCTGTACCATAGACTATTTAGATTTGGGCCGCAAACTCCAGAGAGACACTGGAGGGCTGCCGGAAGTAAGATATCAGGAAAATGCTTGTTCAAAATCGATGCCGACCACAGCAGCGGCGGTGCTTTGCCCAAGTTTTAGTTGGGGCCAGAGTGGCTGCGTTTCCTTCGGGGTCTTCGGGAGATAGGCAGGGGTGGTCATGGGCAAAACCAATTGCGTATATACAGTTGATCATAGGAAGACCAATCGTGTAAAGACATTTCATCATGGACAAGACCAACTGCGCAAATATATTTGATCATGGGCAAGGCAAACTGGGTAAAGGCATTTGATCATGGTCAAGACCTATCGCGTAAAGACATCTGATTATTAACAAGTCAAACTGTGTAAAGACATTTACACATTACATTTACAAAGATCGTGTGCAAGATGAACTGTGTAAAGACATTTGATCATGGACAAAACCAATCGCATAAAGGTATTTGATCATAGCAAGACCAGTCGTGTAAAGACAGTTGATCATGGGCAAGACCAATTGTATATAGACACTTGGTCGTGGGTAAGACCAATCCCATAAAGACACTTGATCATGAACATGACCGATTGCATAATGGCATTTGAACATGAGCAAGAGAGACCGTGTAAAGACATTTGATTATAAACAAGACCCCAATCACATAAAAATATCTGATCATAGACAAGACCAATCGCATAAGACATTTTTTCATAGACAAGACCAATTACATAAAGACATTTGATGATAGGCAAGACCCACTGAATATAGACACTTGATAGCAAGCAAACTCAGTTGCATACAGATACTTGATCGTGAAGACCAATTGCACACAGACACTTGATCGTGGGCAAGACCAATTGCATACAGACACTTGATCGTGGGCAAGACCAGTCGCATGATGATATTTAATCATAGACAAGACCAACCAGAGGACATTTGATCATTAGCAAGACCAATCGCATAAAGACAAATGATTGTGGGCAAAAGCGACCGCGTAAAGACATTTGATCATTGGCAAAATAGGCCGACAATGCAAGACAAATCGACATCTACGAACTATAGCTAACAAGGGACTGAGTAAGATTCAGTCGACTAGATAAACATATTTTACAGACTGTGAAAGGCTATACTATAAGAAGTCACATCATAGCCATACTCTTTGGCCGGATAGAGGATTCATCTAGTGCTTTGACTAGGCAGTGAAATCCTTTTGGAAAACCATTGAAAGACCGTTAGCTTGTCTGTCAAAGGTTATGGATTGGTCTGAAAGTTCATTGTGGCTCTATAATACATTGCACCTTTCATTCTAAGTAGGACATTCCATTATATCTGTATAAAAACAAATGTTCTTTTGTTATTTTTTAAATCTCTGAGTACTCTGAGAGTGAAGTACCAGCAGAGAGAATGGTGGGGCTTAGCCCAGGTAACCCACAATGAGGCACCGCCACTGGCGCACTATTATCGTGGACGACGTCCTTTTTTTTTTTTATTTCCCCTGGCTCGCAGCCCTAGCGCTCTTCCGCAATTCATGACCAATTGGGCAAGCGGGCGTAGAACAGCACTGACTTGCGGCTATTGTTCCGTGTCTTCTCCTCGGCAGTTCGCCATCAGATCGCCAGTCTGGCCACTGTGCCAAATCCTTGCAAAGAACAACAGCCAGTCCGCTGACTGATTTGGATTTATCTCGCGTCTCCTAGGGCAGGGTGGTCCTATTTGGAAAGCAGGAGGTCGACTTATTGACAGAGAGTGTTTGTTGATATCTTCTAGCCTTTGCGTGAGTGTATGAGATTGCTGAGGAGAAAGGCACAGGGGGTGTGTGTGAGCAAAAATATTGTACAATATTCAGATGTATGTATGAGAATGGTTAATACTTTATTTACAGTAATATATTAAACTTATATAGTGCATTAACGACCGTAAGAATTACAATAATTCTGCAAGTTGAACGCCACTAAGGGTGCACCAATGGAATTCTTACGATGGAACCAGATCCCATCGCTAATGCGCAAGCTCTCAAGTAGCTGCACCTATGTACTGTTCAAAATGACAGTACTTTGCCATCTCCGAGTAGATTACCCACAAACAGTATTGGTTTGGGAATCAGCTTCTGGCCTAGATTTACAGCCGTCTGTTTTGTTGTTTTTTTCCTCAGCATAACAAATGAAGATCTGACGACTGCATCAGATAACCCGCTGCGAAGCTGAGGAAATGTATTGTCGTTCAGATGTTTCGGGTTCGGCTAAATAATTTTTCCATCCATTTTTCCATTTGCCATACCAAATCCGATGAATATTCTTAAGCCACGTGGTCAATCCTGATTTGTTTAATTTAGACTTTGGAGACATTTTAATGCTGAACCGTATGGTCTTTGGTCTCATGCGTGTTAACGCGCCGATCTTAAGTCACTAACCACTGCTGCAGCTGGACAGCTATGCAGTGCATGACCAAAATTTCAAAAGAATCAGAACTTATTATGTCCACTTTGTTAAATATTTTAGGACAAATCCGAGCAACAAGGAATGACTACTTCGCTTGAAGAAAAATAATTCCAACAAGAGTAGTGATAGGGTGCAGAGCTATGCGTGTTAAGCCAGTAGGAAAACGGAAGTTCGGGTGGTGGTATGGGGAAGGGAATTGGAGGGGATAGAAAAAGCAGTGGCATAGACAAAGGGGGGAGGGGGTGGTGGTTTGGAGGAAATAGAAAAAGCAGTGGCGAAGACAAAGGGCGTGATGGTGGTTTGCATTCCATAAAAAGTCTATGCCCTGAAGTGCCCGTACCCTGCCCATGCGTCCCACTTCGTCCCCCGTCCCCCTCCTTCGCCTCGATAAGTACCAGCTGCCTTATTCATTATTATTGTAAGAGTGCTCTCATCAACAGCCCCCTGTCACAGTCACATGACCTTTCGCCCAAGGAAGGACACATACAGAAATCGTCAGTTTTCGGCGGAAAATCTATGCTCGTTTTGCGGACTTTGACCTTTTGATGTATGACAACCAAATTACTACGTTACAAAACCGCTTAGTCAAGATCTTAACTGAGAACTTGCGCATTTAACGATGTGATTTTTACCACAGTAAGAACGATATTAGTGCATTGGTGCTGAATGCACCCTTGATAGCGTTCAACAAGCAGTGTTATTGGAGAGCTTGAGCAAAAACGATGGTATCTTTTACCATCGTAAGAATTACATTAATGCAGTGGCGCTGATTGCATCCTTAGTAGTGTTAAGCATGCAGAGTAATGTAATTCTTACGATGATAACAGATCCCATCGTAACTGCACAAGCTTTCAAATCTAGATGTCCTTGTATTCCTTCCAAAAAGATATTAGCAATTGAGGCACAATGTCGTTCGTGTGTTTTCCAAGTGTTGTAAGCTGAACTGCCCCAGAAAAGTGATTTCTACTATTGCTACGCCACTGTTAAAAGGGGAGTAATGCGAAATGGAGATAAGACAAAGGAGCCGGGGTTGAAAGGCGAGGACGTTCGTTAACAGCGCACTCACTCTAAACTATTGTTTAGAGAACAGTAGGAAACTGGAGGCTATGCCACAGTGCAAACAAAAAACAGTCGATAGACTACTGCTGTTGTCAGCTGGCATCTCTATCGACACTTTATCGCATTTGAAAATCTCAAAACCCACATACTGTTGTTGAGTTCACTTTCACATACCGTGTTAAATGAGATCGATCAATGGTTTTTGAAATATCGATGTGATCTTGTGAGCTGAGCTGATCTGAATAGACCATTCTCCCCTCTCTAGGCATCGCAAGCGACAACTCCAACGACCATTACTTACGCTTTCTACTTCTCACTGTCAGAGACATATTAATATTGGCTGATATGGTCATATTGTTATACTGGCTTTTATGGAGTGAGTGATGCATCTTTTACTTTAGGAAGCGAGACTTGATAACGCAATCTCACTACTGTCTATACCATTTTGCTCAAAACCAGAAGTGAGATGGAGCTAACAACTCAAGCCGTTGACTTTGAAAGGTCTTTAACCCACGTTCAGACAACAGATGTACCGACCAGGATCATAATGTCTGCTGCTATAGCTTACTTCATGAAAACTACAGCATTTTGAGGTTGGGGGGAGGTNGGGGGGGGGGGGGGGGGGAACAGTCAATTTATTTCTTGCTCATCTTTTTCAAATTTTGCATATATATATATGAAATGACACTAAGGAGACTGAATATAGTCTAGTTCTAATATCGATTTTGTCTGACATGGCTGAGTTTATTATCTACTGACTACAAAATGGGCAAAAAGTTTCACATATAGAAATTACAGTCAGTGGCGTTCACCAGTCGTGCTGGACATTAAACAATGCATCTAAGATGGTGGACTGTAAGACTGCTAAATATATGCAGAGACGTTAATGTACATTACAGAAACAATGGACGAGTTGTTTCGTTGCCGTGTACATAGTCTGGAAAAAAAGTCGGCAGATAAACGAAGAAATAATTAAGAAAAAATACAAAACTAGCCCTTTTTTTCTATAAAACAAAAACTATAACAGTAACATATTACTTTTTGGATCTGTATGGAAACTGTATAGATTTGTTGGGAAGACGACTTGTTTCATTGCCGTGTACATAGTCTGCAAAAAAAAAATCGGCAGATAAACAAAGAAATGATTAAGAAAAAATACAAAACTCGATGTGTTTTTCTATGAAAAACAAAACCAACTATAACAGTAACATATTACTGTCATGATGAAAAGCAAAATCCCTTATCGCATTTAACAGTAGGCCTACCCTTGTGGGGTCGCGTTCCCGGCGTGGAATGATATCTTGGCGGCCCACAAGACGCAGACTGTTCTGTATGCCAATACGCATACATCTATCGCCCATCTGTGTCTCTTGTAAGTCAGTGTGAATGCAATCTGTGAAAAATCGATACTCCCAGATCGAGAAGGTATCGGAAGAAATGGATGTCTCACACATATCTTCCACAATCAGTCTTCATTGCTATTTGCATTTTTTGTTCCTTGCAAACTGGCAATCCCCGTCACCATCAGCATCACCTCCCCCCCCCCCCCCCCNCTCTCCCCCACCAGATTAGACTGTAGCTAACAACTAACCAATCAAGCTTTGGAATAACTGGATCCGTTGCAGGAGCCAAATTGTGAAAGCTTCTTTGAGCCATTTGATAAAAATTTCTTCTCTAACCACAGGAACGTTCCGAGATGGCCAAGACTAATCTGCAGGTCTGGCGCCACCACTGTGCTCAAATTATATACTGTTTACGGTGGGGGTCCTTCGGTTAGATTTTTCAAAATTTTAAATTACATGAAAAGGGGTTAAAAATTTAGCCTTCTTTTGCAGATCACAGGTCCGCACGAATGAAATCCGCTGAAGCCATTGGGAAACATTGCCTGCAACAATTATTTTTTTACAAATTCAAAACTGAATTTCACCACTTTTGCGTTGTGGTTTCATGTTATATGATTATTTCTACACAATCTGTCCAATGGACAGGTTTTATACTCTGCTACTCTACTATCGACTCGGATAGTCCAATTTTTTGACCAATTAGGCTCCTGTAAATTTAGGGCTTTCATAGACACTGTTACCCATCAACAACACTAGAGTTTCTATCACGCGACTTTACATAAGCCAAGCATTTTCTTTTTTTAACTTATGTAAACATCTGGTCAGACCAGCGGAGCGGAGTGAATTAAAGCATGATAAACGGTTGTATCTAGGTTAAGTTAAAAGAAGTTTATTCTTCCATATTTCTCGTTGTAACAGTGTATACGTTGAACTTTGTTTATCTATCTATCTATCTATCTATCTATCTATCTATCTATCTGCCTGCCTGCCTGCCTGCCTGTCTGCCTGCCTACCTACCTACTTACCTACTGTCTGCCTGCCTGCCTGCCTGCCTCCCTATCTATCTATCTATCTATCTATCTATCTATCTCGCCCAAGAAAACGTGATGTTCTAAGCAAGCTTGGCTTGCGTTGTATGCTAATTAGCAAGTACGGACTTCAGTGTTCTGAACAGCTCCATGTCGTGACCACTTCCCCTTTTCTCTGACAGTGCGAGCGGCCAAAGTAGGTTAACGACTTTTCAAACTCAAAGGCTTCTGTTTTTGTGCACTTTGCCATCAACAATGTCACGAGTTCGAAGCATGGGAGAGCTATTAATAACACTGGAGGCCGTGCTGTTCTATTCGCTTACAGTGCAAGCCGCGCATGCCCGAACACCATCTTGTGTAGGGTAAACTACTAAAGAAACGGAAGAGAGAGATAGAGAGAGAGAGAGAGAGAAGAAAGAGAGAGAGAGAGAGAGAGAGAGAGAGAGAGAGATGAACAGGAGAAAGCTCGGGCCAGGATGAGAATCGCGCCATGATGTCATCGCAACAGTAAGATGTTATATCTGACACCGATAAAGCAATCAGAGTTGCGTCATTATTCATTACAGATTACAAGGCTATTCAAGAGCGTTTGCTGCTATCTAGTTAGTGGCAAAATCCAGATCCACTTTATTTCTTTCAAAGTTGTATTCTCGATTCTGCGTGAAATTAGATGTAACTGAATATCTAATCATTAACGTGGGAGGAGATAAATTAATGACGACGCGATATCTGTGAAATTAAAAATCAGGGCGGGTTTCGATTACATCGCCAGAAGCCATTAACAAGCATGGAGAGACTAGGTTTTATGACGTACGATACGCAGAAAGGAAAGACTGATATTTAATGAATGCTATAAATTCCGACAAAGTTAGACCCTTTCTAATCATATATTCACGATAAGTATTGATACATATTTGCAGATAATCTAACATAAACAGTAACCCTGCAGATGGGTAGAGGTGGTTTCCGAATACATTAGAAAAAAATCGAATACAAACTGGCGCTATGTTATGAGGCGCGATGTTTACTGTTGTGATTATGCTGTTCTTATTATTGCCTAAGAGCTCACCTTGAGCTTTTATATAACTGCCACAAGAAATATGGAGGAAAAGCTTTTCTGTGTATGTGTTGTCAGATTCAGATTGGCTTTACTGGCTTATACTGAAAAACGGTGCATGGGTAAGCACAATGTAAAATGGCAGCTACAACAATGCCGTATCATGTCTTATGTTTTACCCAAACGCGCAGGGCTGGTTTTCTCTCTCTCTCTCTCTCTCTCTCTCTCTCTCTCTCTCTCTCTCTC
>JAWQUT010000004.1:964613-979747 GCA_033807755.1 Ellobium chinense
GTGAGGGAGGGGGAATGCCATGACTGTTTGTCCAAAAATGTATTGCAGATATTATAAGAAGGAGAGGAGGGGGAGAAGGGTCTCCCTGCCCTGGCTGACCTGGTCCTATCTTGTTAAGAGGGATTTTTGCGTGTTTGTTTTGGGAGTCGGGATTGGAAGGGGGAGCAAGGAAAGGGCATTAACATGTCACTTGAAGAACACAATGGCATTTACATTGTTTGTCAATATTATTGCTCTAATCACGCATATGGTGAAAGCGATTTGCGCGCTATACATCATTCTGAAGCCACTATAACGTAATGATAGTATAATCACCTTTTAGTGATTGATGACAAATGAAAGTTTTGGCAATTCCTTCTTTTTTTTTCTGCATTATTATTTGCGCGCTGGAAAAATAAGAAAGCATGAGTTGTTGTTGTTTTTTTCATTTATTCACTCTATCTCTTTTCTTTCCCTCTCTCTCTCTCTCTCTCTCTCTCTCTCTCTCTCTCTCTCTCTCTTTCTCTCTCTCTCTCCGCTCTTGTTTTTCTATTCTTTTTGCTCTTTTTTCCTAATTTCTCTCTTTCTCTCTCTCTGTCGCTCTCTCTCTAACTCTCTCTAACTCTCTCTCTCTATCTATCTCTATCTCTATCTCTCTCTCTTTCTCTCTCTCTCCCTCTCTCCCCCCTTAATTTATTTGTTTTCTAAATTTCGGTCAAACCAGATTTTTCAATGGGGAAACCCTGTAAAATTTTCAATGGGCCTGAGATTGCAGCCCAGGTATTGAGGTGCTCTGTCTGAGCTTATAAAAAATAATCATATTGAAATTGGAAGAAGATGGCAGGCTGCTGTGGTTAACATCGTTTTAGTTGGAATGACAAGACCTCCTTCTCTTTCTTTCGCTCCGGTTCGGATTCGCTTCCGGCTGAAAACAGTTTACGTATTCCTTAAACAGAAGCACGTCTGCCATGGTGGTTTTTATTTTACATTTACTACCTTCCCCTCCCAATCTTCACCCCGTCCTGGGTGGGGAAAGGCGAAGGAGAAGGGAAAGGGTCCATCTTTCTCACTTTTTCTTGTCTTCACTGTCTTAGATTTACATAAACAAGTAAAAGCATTTTGGGGCCTCTTCTTGATAGTAATGTGCATGCCGTATGAAGAATGAAAGACAAAGGCTGTGTTAAGTCTTGACTCCGTTCAAGATTTCTTAGTATTGTTTAAAGGTGCAACATCCGATCTTTTACCGCTGGAAGACAATCCTGGCCTCGCCTACATGGCCGTGGACACCGTCTCGACTTACATGGATTTGCTTTCATATTTCAAATACCAGACATTTTTATATCAAATTTCTTTACGGTAATGTTCAGAAGGACAGCAAACTAGTGATTTGCAAAGTTTCTAAGCAGTATCAAATCCTCTACACGTGAAATTCTGAAAACAACGCTTAAAAGTAATGCGTGTGATGGAGTTCAAATTTGTGAATTTCATCCGTTCGTTCTTTTGTTCGTTCGTTTGTTCCTTCATTCGTTCTTTTCTTCGTTTCATTCGTCCTAGAAAAGCCCCTTCTCTACTTTCATATGCCGGCCCAGCCTTTAAAGAGTTTATGTATCTTTTAACTTAGGACATCTGGCATTTTTGATATCAGTTCAAGCTTACCTCTCCTAAGCAGGGGAGGAAGGGAACGGGCAAAGCGTCCGTCTTTGGTATAGCCTTCATCATATTAGGTTTACCCAAACATATATAATATAGCCTTTCGGATGCTTCTTGATACTGAAGTGCATGCTTAGTGAAAAAGATGGAAAAGAATAGGTCCGTGCTGAGCTTGATAGCGGTATAGGATTCTCACAGCCTAAACTCTATACTGTTCAAGGAAAGTGTCAGACATGATACGTTGGTAAACTTTTGCCGAGTTCGGCTAATCCGTTCTTTAAAGAGCGATTTGCCCTTTTTTGAAACGTTCAGTTAGTGCGAAGACTGTCGCCGTTTTGTTGCTTTTTTTTTTTGTTTTGTTTTATTTTTGTCGTTGTTTTGATTTGGTTTTTGATGCGGTTTCGCAACAAGGTATGCTAGCCTACGTCTAAACCAGTAATGGCGTTCTTATCAGATTTCAGCACCACGAGAGCAAAATTATCAGTCTCCATGGGTTTGTTTTAGTGCAGAGAGAAGAAAAATGTAATTGAAGTAACGAAATTTGCTCATTATGTTTAAAAAAAAAAAAAAAAACAGAAAAAACATTTGAACAAGAAGACGAAAGAATATTCGGTACATATCTTGGCAGTGGCGTATGAGGAGAAAAGGAAAATGCACCCAAAGACACTTTCCTATTATATCACTAACCTGTAATATTTTTTTGCTGATTTTTTTCCAGTATTGACTTAAACGCAGCTGCCGCAGGAGTTTCGAGTTGTTATCTAATTCAAACATTTCCAGCCCTTACATTTCCAGCTCTTCCAGTCCTATATCATTCTTTATGTGAGGAATTTTGTGTCAAAAATTTAATGATCATTGAAAGCATAGCAATGCCATGAATATGTTTGAGCTAGGTGGCTATGTGTAGACACATACTCATTCTATCTATGTTAGAAGAAGCATAAAAGACACTAGAGACTCACTAGAGACTATAATGTGCGAGAGGTAGAATGGAGAGAAAGGAAGGAATTTGTAAAAAAAAAAATCTGCAATATGTTAAGTTTTCCTTCTTTCTTTCTTTCTTTCTTTCTTTCTTTCTTTCTTTCTTTCTTTCTTCTTGAGTTGTTTTATTTTTACTATTTAGTATGTTATTGTCTATAAGCCTCTTCAGAGCCTATTCAAAGACTTTGAATCTCAATCTTGGATGGTCTTGGCCCTGCTTCGTCTTTGAATATCTTAGCCGATGAATACTGTAGTCGCACGAACTATAATTATATGGTTATATTTCCGGCCACAATAAAGTAAATTGGAAGCCTAGAGTGTTTCCATCATTAAAGAATTTTGCCCGCTGGGACCTTCATTTGCGAGTGCAGGGCATGTGAGAGGACGAATAGAATATGGAAGGTTCATAGCTCTTGTGTAGACTACCAAGACTTTAAATAGCAGTGACTATCAGTAGGTCTTTGGACAAGTTCATCAAAAAAGTCAGTTCATATCAAATTCAGTTCATTAAGGGAAAAAAGTACTAAGATCAAGTTTAGTTCAGTTGCACGAATATGGAGTGGTGTTGAGATCAGAAATTGGCATTCGATTCTGATTTTCGAGGTAGATATGAATGAACTGAAATTTAGGTAGCGAATTAAAGTTTATATGAAACACCCAAAAAAGCAGATCCAGAATAGCTATAAAGCCCAAATCAAGTTCACGTGAACTGAACTGCGGTGCTCCCATCACTTTGTGGCATGCAAAGTTTGTCCTTATTTTTAGGTCTGGGCATCATTTTGAATATATGGACGTCAAATGTGCCTGAACGCGAAGCATGAAGGTAACTCCGAAAAGAAGGATGCTGAAAAAAAGCTTAACGGTTGTCCTATATATTTGGTCAATAAGCTTGAATCACTTATCAGCTTTGTGTCAAATATTAGGAAAGTCATCGTTCACAAACAGTGAGAGTAAAAGACCTGAGCGTTAGCCAGTGAAAATGCATGACCTTTGCCAGCCAGTGAAATTGCGTGACTCAAATCACAGAAACCAATCACAACCTCAGTTTCTAATTCTCTCTTTGAAGGCATGTTCCTAATAAATTCAGAAGTAAGAGATATGTCAGCCAATGACAATCAGTGATTTATATCGCATCAATCACTCAGAGAACATTTGTCCACCGGATCCAGTATATCATGTCAGTTTAAACAGTGATTTATGAAAGCATATTATTCCCTTCAACAGATGACGTAAAAAGCTGTGTAGTGCAGGGCGGACTTGGCAAAATCAACATCGCCCAATCAATTTAGGATGAAAAGACGAGGATACAAGGTTCCGGCGAAGTGACTTGATGTGACGTGACGTGCCAGATTCGGTGGATATTCGCCCAATATCCAAAATGACTATATATATGCATTTTGTAATTCAGAATACCATAGAAGTTCTCTCCCTATATCGTGATCTATTCATGCATGTCGCAGAGATGTGTTATTGTTTCGAATCTAATGCATCTATGAAGAAGTGGATATCCTTTTAAAAAACGTTCATTGAAGAGAAATGTATCACATCATCTGTAAATTCAGTTTTGTCATGTGGCACACTGTGTTGCTATGGAAACTGGAAAAGCCAGAGCTCGAAGGCAATACCAGCATTATTTCTAAGCCTCTTTAATAATTCAGAGATAGATCTGATGTTGCCAGTATTTTAAAACATCGTTTTTGTCATTATTATTGCCACTTATTGCTGCTCAGAATCTCTAGTTACGCTGTCGGTCGTCTTCAGAAAATACAAAACAGTTCAGCGAGAGCCATAACGCAAATACACCCTCCAAATTATAGTTAAAGCAAAAATGTCATATCTGCGAAAATTCAGCGTTTTAATTGTCATAAGTGATTTTTTAAAAATAAACTAGAATATCTGCAACACTGAGGAGATTCGTGCTTAAATCAGTGTGTGCAGATCACAAAAACATAGTATATGACCATACAAAGAAATCTCTGATTTCACAGCTTTCATCAAAAATTCAAATTCGTTTATCTCAAAACAGCATTCTTGCAGATATGACATTATTGCTTTAACCCCTCGAAATAAATATCCTACCTATTCTACATTCACATGTCTGAGTGCCTTTCCAGGAAAGGGAAGACTTCAAAATCTTCATGTTTCATTATGCGCACAAACCCCAGAACATCTCTCAGAACTAAATAGTGGGGATTTTGCCAGCCTTCACCAATGCTCAGAGTGGTTGATGCCAAACTTCTTGAATCACTCACAGTTAGACTATCTCATGCGAAAGGGCTTTTTTTTTCTGTCGGTGGCCCTAAATTGTAGAACAGCATTAGTGTTGAAACAAGGAAAAAGTGAAAACACCATCACCTTAGAAGCAAATCTGAGACAGAATTTTTAAAGTAGCATTATGATATTCAGTTGTCTAGTTTGCTTTTCTGGCATCTGTGTACTAATTATTTTGTTTTTCGTAAATTCTGTGTATATTTTGCTGCATAATAATGCAGCGCCTTACAGGACTTTTGTTGTGGATTTGCGCTTTTTACAAATTATAACATTACATTATTTTCTCAGGAATAATGAATATGAAGTTTCAGCAAACTTACGCTACGTTTTCTTCAGGAACAGCTTTTTTTTTTTTTTAACCTGGCTTCTTTTTCCACCCCTGCCCTCCCCTCATAGCTGCTGAAGGTTGGGTGATTGTCCAAAAACACCTGGTCTGAATTATAAACAGCGACTGACTGAATCGGCCGAATTTCCTAGACTAAGACTCCACGAAGCCACCTTGCTATCGGAGGTCTGCCCTGCTATGCCCTTATGATACACAAGACGAGGTCTGTTGGAGTTGGGCTGCTCCGCGGTAGACAAACCGCGGATCCGAATACGGTACGACACCTGATTTGTGACGTAGGGATACTGCTTTCTATCCTTTTGTACGATGACGTCAAAGTCGTGCAGTGTTGTAATTATCTGAATCCAACGGGATCAGTCTCGCCTCATTAACAGTGAGAGAGAAAGAGAGAGAGAGAGAGAGAGAGAGAGAGAGAGAGAGAGAGAGAAAGAGAGAAAGAGAGAAAGAATACGTTAAAACATGCCAAACCAAGGTGATGTGATATGACGTGATATGACTTGCCGCATTCGGATACAGTGAGTTCATACCCTGACGTTTAAGTTACGTACATATATAATTTCGTCCGTGTTTATCTCATTTATTATTGTGTCTGTTGCAAAACACACACACACACACACACACACACACACACACACACACACACACACACACACTCTCACGTACTCACACGCACGCACACACACACACTCGCAAACACACACACACAAACAAACACACACACACACACACTCACGTACTCACACACACTCGCAAACACATACACACAACACACACACACATATATACACACACACACACACACACACACACACACACACACACACACACACATACTCACATACACACTCGCAAACACATACACACACATACACACACACACACACACACACACACACACACATATGGCATTACACAAGTCCCATCGTTAGTTTCAAGGTTAACGACGGATATCGGGGACGAAATAATCCTAGAGTCCGCTCTAGATGGCGGTCATACCTTAACAGAAGTCGGTTAAGCCGAAAATGGCCATGTCCTATTAAATACATTCGCTTTCGCGTTAGGAGGAGTATTTATTGGCAATAGAAGGAGAGCTTAATGATAACAATAGCCTAATAATTTTCCGACTTACTGGCACGCACTTTCCGACTTGTTCCTTCTAGCATCTCCTATCTTCAATGCTGAGTTGGGAACTTACAGTTCTTTAGCACATGTTTGTTCATTTTTTTTTCACACAAGCTTACCCGAAAATCCTTTCATGCAAAGTGTTTTCTGCTGGAAGCACATTTCAAACTTAGAGTGGGCAAATGTAAGCTGACTATCTTGAGGGTCTTCACCTTCTCTCCGGCATTTAGTTTTATGGAATGCCTCCCCTTGACACTCCCAGGTGACAAAGGAAATAGCTGCTACGTGGCCTTTCCAAATACTCTGTTTTCAGCTGCTGGGCCACGTTATATTTCAAATTCTAAAGATGCTCCTAACAGGTGAGTGAATTATCACAAACTGGAAGCCTACTCTTCGACTTTCGATCTTCCACTTGAGGTCATATTCTTGACTCGAGAGACCTTTTTATGGCGTTCTCCTTCCCCTTTTCATATGTCCCCATTTTTACTGGAATTTCAACTTGAGCTTTACGAACTGGGCGGCCTTAACTGGCAACTAATGTAGACTAATTCCTGCATGGCTTTTAACAAAGCATTCAAAATAACAAAGCATTCAAAACAAAGGATTTTCAGACAAACTGACGTCAGACCGACGTAAGTTCAATCGACTTTCATGGAATTTCCCAGAAACGCTCCTAACAAGCAAGTGAATTAAAAACTATGGTGTTATTAATGAGATTTTTGTTTTCAGTATAGGCAGAGCGTATGCTCCATGTAAGGTGCTACCAAAGATAGTTAACGAACTTCGGTGCCGGGGACTTATGAAAATTCATCATTTTCACAATTAATTCTCTAATGTAATCAAGGATTTTTGACTGTGGAAAAAAAAAGTGTAATCAGTAACATATGGTGATCCCAAATTATTGTCCATCAAATCATCAATTGCCAAGCTCTGAGGGATAAAATATCCCACGGAGTTTTGTTTTTCGAGATGGTGTGGAGCTAAAAAGTTGCACAGCATTTTAAAATAGAATTTATCAGTGAGAAGTATTTTAATTAGTAATTTATATTTGAACGCAATCAACTCTTTTTCAGTCAACCCGTTTTATCAGTTTGCAGGCAAGTCATCAACTGACAAAAACACACATAGTATTCTACACACACAAAAAAAGGGGGTTGAAATACAAGAACTCGTGCCTAAAACTTCCTGAACTCAAGACGAGTCAATGCTATCAAGTCAAATTATAATTTTATTCAAACATAAAACATCTACACTGCCAAAATTATTGACAGTTTTACAGAAAAAAAAACCATTCATAATTAGCAGTGGAAATTTTGTGGAATTTTGCAAGCGCCGTGCATCTCTAGGGCACGACCAATTATATAGACGTTCGCATGTAGTCCTGTATCGATTTGGATCCGTCCTAACAAACCATGGTTATTTTCACGAACCCTCAATCCGGACGTGAACGGGTAATAAATCATGAGGGCTTAAGGAGTTTTACAAGACTCGGCGTTTTCTTTTCTTCCTGGGCTAGACGCCCTGAGAGCCTAGAATGGCCGTTGAGATTATGTCTTGAAAACCAATATCAACGGTGACATCGATATTTTCCAAGGAGACCATTAATGTATCAATATATCGAAATAAGGACAATGGAGATGAGCAAATAAAGTGTTAGATGATTAGATCGAGTTAGAGTGCAGGAAAGAAAAGAACAGCCTCTTGTAAGCAATTAATCAATACATCAAGCGAGCTCGTCTAAATACTACATGGTTCATATTCATTTACAATCCGGACATTTATGTGTGAAAGAAAAACAGTGTCGAATTTTGATAGCGGTGTAAAAAATAGAAATAATAAGAGTTATAAAACTCGTATCCAGGCATAACCTACCCAGACAATTTCAGATTATCATTACACAACAGGTCACATCATTTAGGGACTTTCTCAACTCCCTAGGAGATATACAGTGCTGCTGTCATTATCGGCACTGATCATTGGCATTCTGACAATAGCTTTCATTGTTTATGGCCAAGTACCCATTTTTCGGACAGGTGAACCGATGAAAATGAGAATCAACGTACTTTTCAATTTAATTCAGTTCTGTTTATTAGCTAATATTTATGCTTATCTAACATATGAAGGGTAATAATAATGGTGGTAAGATATATAAAAAATCTCATCATTCTACGGATTCACGCCATTCAGCAAACATTTTACAAATTTACATACATTCTTAAGGATTTCAAAGACACAAAATGGTCACTATGGGAATCCTTGTGATCCTGAGTTCAACGTTGTAACAAACGACCACTCATCTACACAGCACCAGCACGGATGCAATGATACTTCCTCCTCTCTCTCCAAACCAGGTTAATCTGCTACTTCATGCCGAAAGAATTATCTGCGGCGGTAGATTTTCCAAAAATTTGAATTCATGCACGCAGAAAAACTGGAATGGCATGATTCAGACACAGAATATGCTCGATCACGCTTATGTAAAACTCATGGGTTGTTTTAAACTGTTTCTTTTAGAGTATGTTTTGAAGTATCCATAGCAGTGTCTTTATTCAACTTTCATGGTGTTCCGCAGTAACGTCAAATTTGTAAATAACCGTGAAGCAGCGTGGCCAGCTGGTTTCGGTGTTGGACTCAAGATTCCCGTCATGGTCATGTTGTAAGTGCCTTGGAAAAACATTTCATTCACATTTTCCTCTGTCCAGTCCACTGGTCTCTAAAATGGGTACCTGGCTATAAGTAGTGTGAGATATTGTCAGAATGCTAGTGATCAGCTCTTGTATATGGCAGCGGCATTGTATACTCTCTAGGGAGTTGAGAAAGCTCTAGAGTCTCCTGGCGTGCTGGAGTAATAATAGTATGAAGTCGCGTGAGTGGGCATCAGCCTGGATACGAGACTTATAAACCACACTGTTAATATTATAAATAGGTGTCTCCTAGTGAACGAGTTAAAGCTTATTTCATCACAGAGAAAAAAAAAATAAAGTCGTAATAACTGGACTTTCCAAAGACACTGCCGTGTTAACGATGCCTACACCACCGCAAAATCGATGATTCGGTAATTAGACAGGGATGTGTCCACCCCTTGTGACAGCCAGCGTCGAAGGTGTCTTTACATGTCTCCCTGTAGAGGTGAATTATTTGCTCGCGCTTAATAAGCGTTAACGATCTCCCTCTCTCGATGTCATCTTAGAACCACAACAACAAAGTACGACAAGGATTCGCTCCTTAAATCTGCCGGTCTTTGTAGGGTCGTATATTATATTCTTGATTGGCAGTAGGACTATATTACATTCTTGATTGGCAGTATATTTTTCTTATCAAATTCCGGAGATGTTGTCCATTGACTGTTATTGTTATTGTTATGTCTTATATAACAGAGAGATTGTTTGAAGCATTCTATGGCTGTGTCCTATGTTTAACATATTCTATAATAGTGTAGTTATGGTATGTTTAGCTTATTTGTCATAAGTTTTTTTTAGGTTAACTTGCTCATTTGTTATGTCTTATGTAACCTGGATTCGCAATATTCTGAATGAAGGTGAACTATTCGGGAGCGGAAAAACGAAGCCACACACCGATAAATAGGTCAGAGTGGTAATCAATCATAGTACACTATCGTCGAATATCTATTGCTCATGACATCTTGTCTACACAATGAAAATATTCTTCCATAATATTATCTACTATAGTTTGTAGTATTAGTCTAATCATGCTGGTCATAGAAACTCTGAAGTGAGGATCGTGTGACTTTTCATACTTTCTGCGCTTGAACCATTTTTATTTATTGGTCGGGAAAGAACAAGAAAGAGAGAGAGAAAGCGTGGGGGAGAGAGGGAGAGAGCGCTCTTAGTGTGGCGGGATAAAGATAAGCCATAGTACAAAAGGCTGTCCCTGTCTGGTCAAACAAGTAGTAGTTATTCCTCCAGATTTCTGGTGGACAGGGTATTTACGGTGAGCGGTGTTAGCTATTTTCTTTCCCATTTCACTCCCTTACTCTACAAAATCTGGCCTACCGGCGCGCGCGATTTGCATTTGAGCAAATAGGGCAGTGCGGACTTCGGTGTTGTCGATAACTGCATGTTACATGTAGAAGTCACTGTGGGTCTTTCCCAGCATTTCTCTTACATGTCCTCGTAAGCCTTAGTAATCTGCGTAAAGCTATAGTGCATTCTTGAATGAGCAGTTCCTTTTACTCACGTTTATTAGATCGACATCCGTCAGCTACTGCAAAATATTGTGACTGCATTTTTATATATGAGGCAGTATTATATGTATTTCCCCAACTATTCGCATAGTATTTCGTATTTTCTATCGTTTTCTAAACCTAAGTATGGTATCCTGCTTTGTTAGCTTACGATCCATAAACATTTTCAATGCGTTTACCAGTCTATGTTCTGTCTTTCTTTATTTCCCTTTATATATATATATTTTTTAATGTTTTTCCTTTCCTCGTTCATCTTCTTACACTCTGGCCTAAATTTGAAATAAACTCGGAAACTTGGAAACTGACTTCGAACAGATGCCGTAATCGACCTTTCCGAAAAGCTGAAAGAGCTTTTCATGTGGCTAAACCAGGCAAGTCAATACCTATTTGTTATTTACCCTGCAGCTCTGTTTCCAATCACAACACTTGCTTACCATTAACCATAGGCATTACTTAGTCCTTCACGCTTTCGAATTTCACTCTCAGGTCATGGCAAATACGGGGTTTGTTTGTCCTGGCTTGCTGAATCGGAAAGGTTAATTCAGTTGATTTGAATTGAACCGCATTTCCCTCTTGTCTTTTTGAGCAGCACTTGGGTGTCATTTTGGATGCGCATAAAGTGGCTTCCTAAGAGTCTGGTGTAAAGAGACAAGACTTCTTTCGCAATACTGCACATGTAATTGTATGTCAGCACTGGGACCATAATAAAAGTCACAGCCTCCGAGGTCCGGTATGTTTTGTTTAAAGGATATGCTGCGAATTTAAACAAAAATGTGTAAGATACTCCCCTCGCGTGCTGCGCTCGTTCAAGAGGAGAGAGACTCATGTCTGGCATAATTTTAGGACATATCAATAATCACTGTTTGTTGTTTTTGCGCTGCTACTGCTGTTGTTGTTGTTGTTGTTGTTGTTGTCTAATTTGATTATATTAGTGTTGCTGTAATTGTTGTTTTTGTTGTTGTTGTTGTTGTTGTTGTTATTGTTGTTGTCTATGTCACTACTGCTATTATTGTTGTAATTGTTGTTTATTTTGTGTGTTGTTGTTATTGTCGTTGTCGTCGTCATTGTTGTTGTTGTTGTTGTTGTTGTTGTTGTTGTTGTTGTTGTTGTTGTTGTTGTCTTGATAGAAGTACTTGTTGACACTAGTCAGCATCAAAGGCAACATGGCAATCAGATATGACAAGTAAGAACAGCATTCAAAATATAACACGGCATAGAAATTATTGCCATTTGCATAACACAGCGGACATCAGATAAGCTGAGATCAATGAAATCAGTTGAATATATCTGCAACAACCGCAGTTTGGATTAAAGGATCGGCCTTGTTATAATCATTTTTTTTTTAGATTTACCGTTCTGTTGGCTGGTAGAGTTAACAGGGCTTAGCGCTTACCTATATTAACTGCATCGTTGCCTCTGATTTCATTTCCACTTCTCTAATAATCTATAATGTGAACTAGGTGTGTCAACACAGAACGTCCTCGTTAGGACAACAAATTTGGTAACAAATTTAATCGATGTTACATGCAGCAATTTTTCTGTTTTGTTTTGTTTTTTTTGTAAAGCTTTATTGTCCATTCTGCCTGTAGGAGTTCATCTTTTCGAATCAACCAGCCAGGACAAATAGTCCTAGCCTGTATTTGCCATGGCCACAGAGTAAGGCTCGGAAGGGTGAATGACTGAAGAATGCTTAGTAGTTATTGATAAACAAGCATTGTGATTGGAAAACAGAGCTGCAAAGTGAAAACTAAATAAAAAGTGGGTCATTTGGAGGCCTTGTTCAGCTAAATGGAAAGCTTTTTAACCCTCTAAGACCCAAGAGTAGAAACATAGTCAGAAAATATTAATTTACAAGCACTGGGTGAATGGACGCAGTTGAGCACAGTAGTGTAACAAATAAATTTAAAAACTATACATTTGTGTTCTGTGCTAAATCTTTGAGGACTTACGTTCTGTGGCCTATCAAACAACATGTAGACTCCAAAATTCATGTTCCATATCTGGTACAGTGGCTTTTAGAGTTGTTTTTTGTTGTTGATAAGGTCATTTGGGCTGGTTGAGCAGTGGGTTGTACATTACACTGTAATGTATACTGACTCTGACAACAAAGTGATAACGACACTTGCAAGCAACAAAGTGCACCAGAAATGTTAGCCCCGAAAGCCATTTAAGAGCTGACGTTGGAAAACGTTGAAAACCACACAAAAAGGTCTATTAATTTGAAAAATAATATATAATCAGAGGGAAAAGCAATTTTGATGACTGTATCAGAAATGCCTTTCACTACGCCCACGATCTACAATAACAGACTAGTTTAAAAAAACAAAACCACTTATTTAGGCCACTTATTTACTTGAATTTTACAGCATATAGTATAAAACCTCACGAGTTTGAACATCACTAACTCGAATTCTTCGCCTACTCGTTGCAAACTCTAGTCCCTTGCTCTTAGATTTTACACCAGAAATGGGGAATCCTTGTCAGTATTTCCTTCTGATGGATTGATTCCAGCCGAGGGTAAGACCGAATCACTCATTGTGAGGCTCCGCCGAGAAGTGAGTGCTTCGGTCTTTACCGAGAATGAGACCAGTCCATCACACAAAAACACTAGGATTTCCTTTCTCATTTAGTAATATGTAAAGAAAGCACTATGTCGTATTATAAATTTAGATTTTTGTCAGTTCCTCTGGAAGGCAGCTTGCTGCCCATGAATACTACGCCATTGGTGTAAAAAAAAAATGAGTATGCAGTTAGCTCCTTAATGCACCATTCCTGAATGGATGAGTTCGGGTATTCCCAGTGACTAATCCTTTACCGTGGCGAGTAGTTACAAACTATTGCCTGCCGGTGCGTATTCAATAAAAGCGCCTTGGGTGTGGGTAATCTCCCTTGACGACTTAAATGTAGCGTGCTTTTGGTGATGTAATTTGCTAGTAATGAATGGAGGGACGTAATTTAATTGACGAGGAATATAGAATTCCTTGTCAGTATCTCACGTCTTGTCTAAGCCAAGCATCTTACACTGAAAATAGCTTGTTGAGATGAGAATTACTTCTGTCGTACTCGAGTATCACAACAAATTCGAATTTCTGGGCTTGTCCTCTGAGAGGCGAATTTGTGGGGTTCTACTTTATGAGATGAACAGCGCAGTCCGTTCACTCACGGCGACGCTTCTCATTGAGGATCAGTGGCCGTAAGCATGATCCATACGTTAATTAACGTATTGCGTTAACTAGAGTGAACACTACCAATGTTTTGGAAGTTTCCCGCGGTTACCGCAATGCATTAACTAACGTAAGGATTATGCATACGGCCACAGATCTTTAAACTTATTAAGTTAAACACTTTCGGTTAAGGAGATGTTAGCAAATTCTATGTTGCGTAAGTTGGTAATCATATAGACTTCTATGAGAACTAATCAGTGGAACATTGGAAATAGAACGTACAAAAAGATACTTCAGACAAACCAGTATCGCCTTACGCAACTATGACTATACATGCGGTCTTTTTCAAAACTTATTCTAGTTCTTTGCACAGAACTGTTAAAGTAGCATTTCGTAATAAGCAGATCTACTTATTTGCAAAGAATCTTTTTCTACTGTAGGCCTATATCTTCCGCTTTGTTTTTCTTATAAAATTTATGCCTTTACCAGTTTCTCTCTCTCCCCCACTCGTTTTCCTTTCAACCGCTTTGGATGTCGTTAACTTTGCCTGTTCTCTGAAATAAAAAGCAACAAAACCCCATAGGGTGGGCTTGTCACTTATGAACAACAGTATGAATCACTTCTAAATGTCACGCTGATTTAATTAGTAATGTAACATCGGAAGAGTGATAATGTCATCTTTGAGTTAATTACTGGCGTAGTGTCATATGTAAGGTTGACCTGCGACATTCAAAACGCATTATCTATTATAAACATGTAAACTATATCCCAAAAAATGTTTCCAGGTCATAATGTCCGACCTGGAGACTTGACGTATATCAAATATAAAATCAGCAACATTCTGTCATGAAATGTCACATGTGAGCCGCATCCACGTATTATTACACAAATCACGTCACGAAAATGTTTCACGCTGCATTTAATTATTTAACCAGGTCATATTTTTTTTTGACAAGAAAAATTCGCCAATATCAATAAGAAAATCTGTAATACTCCATCACGGACCGTGCCCAAAACAAGTCAATGTTGTATTTGTTTTTTTGTGGGTTTTGTTTTTTCAATCACCTTCCACGCCCCTGAGGCAAGACAGCTCTTTTTCACTACTTGTTTTTTCTCCCTTAATAACTATGATAGATCTTCCCACTGATAGTCAGGGACGTATTAAGACACGCGCCTTTGTGATTCGAGACCTGGCTTCTAGCGATGGGTGCACTCGATCCTCTTTCTCAACCTCCCCCTTCCCTCTCCTCTCCTCTCCTCCCCTCCCCTGCACCATCCCCCCTCCCTTCTTACCCGGCCGCAATCAACGCAAAGATCTAATTTGTAATGTAATCATTCTCCCCTTTCCTTGTGTGTGTGTGTGTGTGTGTGTGTGTGTGTGTGTGTGTGTGTGTGTGTGTGTGTGTGTGTGTGTGTG
>JAWQUT010000004.1:979803-990047 GCA_033807755.1 Ellobium chinense
TGTGTGTGTGTGTGTGTGTGTGTGTGTGTGTGTGTGTGTGTGTGTGTGTGTGTGTGTGTGTGTGTGTGTGTGTGTGTTTTATTTCTACTTGTTTTTCTTTCTTTCCTCCTTCTTCTTCTCCTCCTACCTTCTTCGTCTCTGACTTTCACCTTCCCTCTTGGAAATTGGCGAAATTACTGCAGTCACCCCAAATTTCCATGGACCTATTTTGATCGTAGGCTTGGGGCATTGGCCCCACCGGCTTCGTTGCTAATAGATCCCTGCTGATAATTTCAGACTTCCTTCGCCCCAGGCAACTCTATTACGTTCCCCCTTCCTGTGATATTTCTCCAGTTTCGCAACTACTCAGCGTGGCCGAGCGGTTTGTGAGTTGCTCCCACTATTCGGAAGACTGTCGAGGCTGAGGGTTGTGGGTTCGGCTCTCGGGCCGGGCGGTTTACGTTGCTGTGTCCTTGAGAAAGACACCTAACTCCCCGATCCTCACTCAGACGTAAATGAGTATATGGCTTTAGAGCTGAGGAGGCGGGGGGAAAGTAGGGCGCTGCATGGCGGCGACTGGCAATGACTTTGTTATGTACGTTATTTGTAATACTGTGTATTTATATGTATCATGCTTGATATCCTATGTGGTTGTAATATGAGGGAGATGCATATTATAAAAAAAAAATTTTTAAAAAAACTTTCAACAGGGTAAATAAAAAGCCTATTTTCATTTTCATTTCATTCCGCAGATTCACCTTAAACAACCCCACTAGCAATATTCGCTGCAGCCCATCCATCTTTCACCATAAACAAGAAGAACACAACAACTATCAGATAACAACCACTGCAAGACAGCCTAGAATTAACAGATCTTGTTTAAGAAGAAAATTAGTTTAGACTAGATGGTGGCCTACCGTCTATTCGCCAACAGATGAATCTTAAATGTCAAACTCGAGAGCTTAAGATTCATGATTGCAGGGTTCTCTTCACCATGTGGAGTAGCAATGGCGAACGAAATGAAATCCTTTTACAAGAGATAAAACAGAAACAAAAGAGAGAGATTTCAGATGAGAGGACGGAATGGAGAGAGAGAGAAAAACAGAAAGCAAGAAGAGAGAAGGAAAGGGATTAGGGAGAGTGTAGTATTATAAGACGGCGAATGAAAAGTTGGAAACTGAGTATCTCTACAGAATAACTGGTAGAAAGCAGTTAGAATAAATCGATGCTCACACTCTTCCTCATTCATTCTTACTTCCCCTCTCTGCAGGTAGAAATTGATTATACACACTCTTCTTTATTCATTCATTTTTTACTTCTCCTCTCTGCACTTGTCTTTCAAGCACTGTCTCCCTGCCCCGCCTCTGTTTGCATTCTTCAGAAACATGCTAGGAAATACATGTATACATGTAATAGACAGACAACTATAGAGGCTGTAAGAGGTAAAGAAAATTTTCAAATAGAGTCAACTTCGCTTAATCGCAACTCCTTTGGAGCATGGGAAAAGTTGCGGTTAAAATAAGTTTAGAATATCCAGCGATTTTGTTCTTGCGAAAAAGGTGATTTTGCTATAGTGACCAATACAGACATCATGAATGGCAGTGGCGTAACTACAAAATTTTATGTAATTTAATATTACGTATTCATGTAATAAGTATATCTTGTTATTAGGTATGCATTTCACACGCACGAATTCATTATCATTCAATAATTTCATTACTTGGACTTCGCTATTAAGTACAATGCGTACCTAAAAAATAAGGATTTTCTTCCATGCACCAAGGTTATACTTTATTATAATGGAGATTCCACCATCTACTTTGGAGCCATAATTTCCCTTGCTTTTGCTCTATCACTATAAGAAGGGGAAAGTGCAGATGTAAGGTCTAAAGACAGTATATTTCCTGAAGCTGGAGAGATATACAGCCAACTTATTACGTGAATATAAACATGGAAAATAAAAACTGCCTCTTTAATTAAATAAAACTTTTGTTGCAAAAGGAGAATGGAGGGAGGTAACTGTAAATTAATAATAAAAGTTAGCCTAACAGCTTCTTTCCTTTTAGAAACAGGGGTTTTCCGAAGATGCACAGCTCTTATGGCACACCGGTGTACATCTTTCATAATGCCTCGTGACTGTTTTGCACATAAATTCGTTTTATAGATGGCTTGGAAGACTCCGAATAAGACAGTCCGATCTGTGGGGACTACAGACACCGCCAGTTTATCATGAAGATCCTCCAGTCTGCTTGAAAATATAGGGCTCTAGATCTCACAGTATTATTATTCATATTACTGGCTTTGTTTTCTTCAAAAGCTCTGCTTTGTAATCCTTACTGTATATTCTCAAGCGGACAATATAATATAAGAAATGATGAAGAAGATAGAATAACGGTGGAGAGGAGGAGTAGTAGATGGTGATAGTAATGGAGGCGACGGTGGTGAAGATGGTGGTGATGGTGGTGATGATGGTGTGGTGGTGGTGATGATGATGATGATGATGACAAAATAAGGGATGAGGAAACCTGGTGGAGATGGTGTTAATGGTGGTGGATGTGGAGGTGGCAGTAATGCTGGTTATGGTCATGGCGATGGTGATGGTGATGATGATGAAAAAGATGATGATGAGGAGGAGGAGGACGGTGATGATGATAGTGTTGGTTATGACTTTGGTAGTGAGGGAGAGGAGCGTTGAGGTAATGGTGATGGTGAGGAAGATATGCTATAATTGGTGTTTAAGGATTGACGGTGAAAGGTACAGATCAGTACATGTACAATAATTTGTAAATGAAGGAGTGGTTGTTATGGAGTTTATGAAAATGATATTATACATGTATAATGCATGTTGGAGGCTGGTTTTTTTTGGGGGGGGGAGGTGAGCAGGGGCTAATGAAGGTGATTGTACTCTCTTTCAGTAATGATTGCAGTGATTAAATATGGATAACCCATGAAGATAAAAATAAAAGTGAAGTCCGTTTCATGTGACCTTTCGTGCGTTCACTAGAGCGCCAATTTTTGTATGGCAAGACAGAAAGAGAACTGGCGCTCAGGATGCCAGCAAAAACGAACTTGAGTATGGTAAGTTCAGAGCTACCGGCTAACTAGACACAGAAAGCAGAAATTATTCTCTCAGATTTCTGTCTGATCTTTCCCGAGAACTATGACTGGAAGGGTACTGGATGGAAACTTATATCATATCCATATTAAAACGAGCGTTTTCGATTGGATGGATGGACTTATGATCTGTATCTGTCCAATGAATAGAAACACGAAAAAAAATCTCAGATCTCTACCGACAATAGTTCTCATGATGAGATCTTCTCTCTCTCTCTCTCTCTCTCTCTCTCTCTCTCTCTCTCTCTCTCTCTCTTTCTCNNNNTCTCTCTCTCTCTCTCTCTCTCTCTCTCTCTCTCTCTCTCTCTCTCGTGCCAGACACAAAATGATGTTCTAGCCGGCCTGCTTTGTAAACGGAAAAGCAATGCTGACTTTAAAATGTTATTAAGAGCTCCTTAAGGAAAGCCTATGAATGAAATCTCACCTTTTGGAAGGCGGTGCGGGGGCGGTTTTTGGAAGACTTCCCTCACTAATTGACAGCCCCAGCAACCACCCTTAAAAAAAGCTAAAGCTGTAACGCCACATGCAAGTATGGAACACAACGAGTCTAAAGTTCCGTTAAATTTGCCCAGATGTTATTCTGACACCAAAAGCCATAACTTTACTATGTGGATTTCCGGCCTATTTCATCCCTTTATATTTGGTTGTTTAAGAGCAGCATATCCACAAATCCATGCTTCGGCGGAGGGGGTTGCTGTATAAATAACTGACAGCAATGGAATTGGAATCATTTACCATCATTAGAATTACATTAGTGCATCGGTGCTGAATGCACCTTTAGCGGTGTTCAACTCGCAGAGTTAAATGTAATTCCCTTCGATGGTAAGAGATACATACCATCGATAATGCGCAAGGTCTCAAATATCACGATAAAACTTGAGACCGCGATGTTCTACAACTGTGTGTATCTGTAAAATTTGAAAACACACGAGTCTTCGTAGACTGGGGGACTTGTCCCGAAAGTTCGTGACTACTGCATTATCTAAACGGATATTTACGGAATTTTTTTATATAGCTGGAAAGGGGGGGGGGGGCTGATTTTTGCTCTTCGTCACAAGATGATTTAATCCGATCCTATGAAATCTATATCCCTCATAATCGTTCATAATCCGCTGGACTACATATAATCACCATATTACGATTGACGCCAGACGTAGCTTGGCAACCTCCGAGGATAATAAAAGGAAGTTCTCAGTTGACCTCATAAAATCCCTATAAAGTTCATCCCCAGCACTCTGTGTATATCTTTGAACGTTCTTGAATTCAGAATTAAACTCGAAAGAACCCAATGTAGCAATATTTTTTATTCTTCACATCGCAGCAGGTACCTCCTTCACCAAGTATAACATTCTTGCATGTCCCGCATGTAGCATTACCATGTCATTTCTGACGTATCCGTTACGTCCCATTTCACATATTATTATAAGGAACTGTTCTTATTACAGACTAATGAGCTAATTAAAAACATGACGCAGTGGAGGGATTAACCAGCTTTCTCCATAAGTAGCAACAGTTAACCATTTTGACTTCGACCATATGGAATATTACAGTGTGTTCTTGTGAATCCAGGGCTGCACTGGTTTGGTCCTTGCGGCATAACGAAAGGGGCCGTCCTTGTGTTCTTTGGGTGGTTCTTAGCAAAGGAAGTATCAGGGGTAAGTGTTTTCTATTGTTTAGCGCCAGTCACAGTGAGGAAGGGTGCAAACCTACTAGAGATTTATTTGTTAGATATGTGACATCTTTTGGATCACTGGAAAAGATAGCTGGGCAACATGGCCGCAACCATCTACGGTTTCAAATTTGTTAGTGGAACATCAACGGCCTTGTGTCGGAGGAGCGTGTAGCAAGAATCATGGGTGGTATGTAACTATGTATGCTAATAAATGAGGCAAAAATATAAGTATAGGAAACACCATTCTCAAGTCAGTGGGTTATTTTCTGTCCCATTCTGCATTAGTCGGAACCATCTTGGCTTGCCCAGAGACTGAAACTTTCTTTGCTAAGGAAATGTGTGGCTTACTCTTTTGTCAAACAAAAAAAACGCAGCCTAGCGCAAGTCTCCAGTTGGCACGTACATGATCCGAAATAGATTCCGTTTGAAAGATCTTCCACAATTTCGAGAATAAGAGATCTTGGAGATTTGCTGGCAATGGCGAAATTCAACATTCTTGCCCAATATCTGCACATTTCCTTTCATTATTGAAATGTAATTATAATGCGAGCTCAGATTTTCGAACAACCTAGTGAGAATGTATAGAGAATAAAGGTTTCGGGACCAAAGATGTACAACGGGCGTAAGGGTTTTCCGAATAAACAAGCCTCAAGATTGTTAAGTTTTTCCGTCATTTCTAAAGTGGCTTTTCATCACACTCATTGTAAAACTGTAATCAAACTTTGGATGAATGTGATATTTTTAAACTCTTGCTAAAAATGAGAGAGAAACAATGCTCTCTGCTTGCCTATGATACGGATTAAACAGGCCTTAAAGAGAAAAAACGTCTGATGGACGTTTTAAACAGATGTATCTAACCAAAGTCTAGTCATGATGTCCTGTTTGTAAGAATTTGATATGTGTTGAACAGCTGTTATGAGGAGAGAGGAAAGGACATAAACGAGGAAAGGAACGAGGGGTCAGAAACAAAGATGTCAAACAAGTTTGGGCTCCTTAAATCACAGACTAACATCCTTCTCTAGTGTAATCATTTCTTGAAACAAATTTATAAACTTTCTGTTCAGCAAAACAGTTCACGCTGACCAAATGTTCATTGGGGCTAAGAAAGAACCTAAGAGCCATCCGGTTATTTGGAGAGCAAATGCTTTCGAAAAGAGCCAGAAACCGGATATTTGGCTGAAGAATTTGGAAAAAGAAACGAGATTTGGCAAACCTGGTCAGTGGGAGGAGAATGATACCGTGTTGGGCTAAGATTCAAACGGTCGTGGGTTCGATTCCCAATGTAGTCATATTGTTAAATGCCTTGAAAAAATGCATTTCACTCACCTTCCTTGTAATATATCCCTTTGCCAGTAGTGTACTTGCCTCCAGACAGTGAAAGCACTGACTTGTCTACCCGCTAATGCTCAGCGTCTGGAAACTGGAAACGACACAGAATACTCCCTAGAAAGTTGAGAAATCCATAGAGCAATCTCGCCTCCCGTGGTAATTGTCTAGTAATGAGAAATCGCTTGAACGGACGTTGTGTGGCTATGGAGAATAGTGGCTACCATTTCTTCTCTCTATTGCCATAATACTACATAAGGGAACAGATAAAGGATATAGACCAGATAGTTTTAGATCACCAAAGAACGGCCATTTCAAGGACTTTTTGTCAGAATTCCTAACACTTCAATGATATAATGTAATTTAGTTTCTAAATCATTTCAACTTTAATATGTATATTTGATTTTCTTCAAAAATAGACTTATTCCTAATCTAATCTACTTCTTCTCCGACTTTTTATTTCAAAATGAGTATGTTCGTGTATATATACTGTGCTCAGCACCACAGTCACATGAAATTCAACTGCAGATTTAACAGTGAACTAATATACAACTCAGAAAAATTTAAAGGCCATTTAATCATATTGCTATTAATCCCTCACTCTGAGAAATAAATTACATAAGCATCTGCGTTGGTCAGCAAGAAATTAATTTCAGTCGTGCTTCGATCACTTTCAAACAGTTTCACTGAAAACCGTCCGTTCCGCAAATATAAAACTAACGTTTATACGAGGTACAACCTATATTAGTTGGGTTTTTTTTTTTTCAAAATCCATTTTTAAAAAAACAGTCCTAAAGTCTGTGTGACTATCAATGATGTGATATAGTCAAAGTAACGATGCCTCATATTACTTAAGAGCTTGCACATTGACAATGGAATCTCTTACCAACTTACCAGCGTAAGAAATACATTAGTGCATCAGAGAGGAAAGCACTCTTGAAAATATTCAACGTGCAGAGTTAATGTAATTCTTACGATAGTAAGTGATCCCACTGTTAAAGCACAAGCTCCCAAGTGACTAACCTGTTTAGAGTATCTTGAGGTTAGCTGGCTATTCTTGTTTGATTCGTTTTTTTAAAATCTCTTCCACAGCGCCTATTTAAAAATAAATAGTAAAACAAAGACGATATTTTAATTCCTCTTAGCAGTTTATTATCGACCTCGATACAATATCGACTTTCGGACCTCATCATAATTGATAGGATTTTGTGCCATTAGCCTCGTGTCAGTCCGTATCTGCAGGCCACACAATTTCCGCCCTGAATAACGAGTGCCGAAAGCCATGCGCTTACTGCTGGTTTTTCTGCTGTCGCAACGGCATTAACACAGTTCTTCGAACACAGCAAGAATGAAGTTGTACTGTCTTCTTCGCTCATCAGCCGGTGAAACTGAAAAAAAAAACAACCCGCGGTTCCGACTAACGATATGGCTCTCTGTTTGACCATTGCCGCGTTTTCGCTATGCGCGCTGCACGAAACTCACGCGGAGACTAGACTAGACTAGAGATTACCACGCGCTGGTAGGGGTGACCCGACGGGGTTTTTAGCCTTGGCGCAGGATGAAACCAGATCTACGCCCACTGATATTCCAGTAATCAGATATTAAAAGATGTTTAGCTTACGCGGAGTATTTGGTGGTGGTGGGGGGAGGGGAGGAGGATTTGGGAGGGGTAGGGTACGAAACACTACGACCTAGTCTGGACTAAGGCATGACAGGTCTTGGGTGAGTGTTCTACACGTTACCTGTGCGGTACAGGCTGAATTAGAGCCAGTGAAATCTGTCATATATTTTGCATAAGATTACACTCCTTTAGTCTTTCCCTTGTTTACCACACCTTCTGTCACTCACTCACTCACTCACTCACTCACTCACTCACTCACTCACTCACTCACTCACTCACTCACTCACTCACTCACTCACTCACTCACTCACTCACTCACTCACTCACCAAACGTAAAGTGCTGCTCTCATAATGGTGATTTCACAACCTGGTTGTTTCACTATAGATTATATTAATGAGGCAAACATATTCAAAGATATCAAATACCGTGCTTCAAATAAATATCTTGAAAAGAATAATATATAGTAATGGCACCACCATTTTGACAGGTGGGTCTTTCATTATGTTCAATCCGTACAAAATTAGAGATCTTTTATTCCTAAGTTCGGATCTCCTTTGGATCGTTATGGCAAAGGTAAGTATGCGCAAATTGCGTTTTCTCATTACGATCATATTGTACGGTACAAACTAGAACCAGATGGAAATTTCACCCCTAGCCGGTAACGAGCAATATTATCGCAAAAGCAGATAATACCATATATGCAAACCACCCACTACCATAAAGGTCCGTTAGAGACCCGATATTGAAAATGAAAGCTCTCTATTAATTCCCAGGCTTTTCTTAAGAAGATCACGCCAATCACAGCTGTGAAACAAAATGAAGATGAATCACAGGCCCCAGTAATAATCTGCTCTGTGCACAGAATAAGGAGGTGAAAGAGGTTCAACCATAAATTATCGCACAAAAAGGGTTAATGACGAGAGCAAAGACATTCCAGCTCCAGGCTAGGGAGAAAAGTGTTGGAGTAGGGGGCGAGATTAGAGGGACATTATCAGTTTGCCCTTACCCCCATCCCCTCCTCTAACATACACACACACACACACACACACGCACACACACACACACACACACACACACACACACACACACACACACTTCTTATCTGTCCCTGCAGCAAGTACACTAAAGGCTTAAAGCTTTCAGCCAACAACAATACGAGAACGGAAGGTCAGCTAGCGTGCTGCTACTGTCGACAGAAAGAGACGAATTTTTTTTTTCATTAAAAGAACAGAGCTTCAGCCTGACACACGACCTAAGTACCTTAACATTATGTAACAGTTAAAAGTATAACATATTCTTCTTCCTCTACTACTACTACTACTACTACTACTACTATAACTACTACTTCCACCACCACTACCACTTCTCCTCCTTCTTCTTCTTCTTCTTCTTCTGCTGCTACTACTACTACTACTACTACTACTACTACTACCACCAACATCACCACCACCACCACCACACTACTTCTCCTTCTTCTTCTTCTGCTACTACTACTACTATTACTACTTCTTCTTCTTTTTCATCTTCTTCTTCTTCTTCTTCTTCTTCTTTTTCTTCTTCATTTCCTGAATTAATACACTCTAATCCTACGCATGATAATTGAAGACCCAAACGTAGACCATCAAAATCTTCAACACTGGTTTTAACTGTTTGAAAAAAAAATGTTCTAATACACTTGATTTCCGAAAAACACAAGACGGAAATGGGAATTAGTCGATAGCTTTCAAACTCGCCTCCAGCATTATGAAGACGAGTTCTTATCTTACTTGAATTAATCAGAGAGGAAAGTTTATAACGACTTTGCCGTAGGAATTTGCGTTGCCCTCTTGCTTTAAAATTTCCTGTAAGCTACTACCCAGAAGTGATTGTTCTAATGACGCACAGCATAAAATCCATTAACGTATGAAGATACAAAATGAATCTAGCAAAATCGTTCGTAATTTTAAATAGTCCCTATGGGAGACACGAACTGGACCACGAGGAGGGAAAGTAGGGGTTAGATTTTATTTTAAAAGGCCCTGAATGGTTGAAAAAATTGTTACCGATTTAGAGTCTAGATTATAACAGATTTTAACACTTATTAAAATTCATAATATATCATAATATTTATATTTTGGTCGTTCGGAAGGGTGTAAAGTCAGTGTGTTCATTAAGTGAAAGGGCCCTGGGGTTTAGATAATCTTATTCTTGCCCAGAACGCTCAAAGTCTTACTGGTACTGGTGTATGTTTCTGAGTATCAAAATTTTGATGAAGCATGACAGAACGCCTGTGTAATATATTGTGACTTATTACACACTAATAAGGATGGTGTGGATAAAAAAGTTAATGTTATAGTCAACAGTGAAACATTTACTGTCATCGTCATACCCTTATAGCTTCACAAACCAACCAAATCCACGATGCAACTTTTGCGTAGTTATTTGTATCTTATGACCATCTTCTTACTCTATTATCCACAGCCTAATCATTGTTTTAGAATCATTAATCCAGCGGTGGTCATAAATAAATAAATAAATAAATAAATAAATAA
>JAWQUT010000004.1:996003-1006236 GCA_033807755.1 Ellobium chinense
GGGGGAAAAAGATCAAAACCATCCTTACGTCTACCAATTACTGAGAATGGTCGTAACATTTTGCATTTTCTATTCTCTGTCTGTCAGGTCAGTACTTGACCTCAAGAGAGGCAAGACAAGTTAATTTAAGTTTGGCCTAATTCAGATGTAGACCATTATGCATGATATAGATGCACTGGATCAGCTTAGAGCAATTACTGATTAAAGCATATTATGTTTGCACATTGCACAAAATAACCTGTCTTATGTCTCTCCCGTTTCACAAAAAACGGGGGGAAATTATCTGCGTCTAACAGCAAACTGAGAATGGTCGGAACATTTTGTTTTCTCTGTTCTCTGCAATATCAGTTTGACCTCAGAACTGCCATGACAGACTAATTCAGTTTTAGCCTGAGCCAGAGCCTCTTCCATGTTAGCAACACAACGATGACCTGGAGAGGGAGTTGTTTGCGGGAAATGGCTTCTCTTTCTCACTGTGGTTTCAAGCCAAACTGGAAAGATCGTGCATGTAATAACAAAGTAAGAATCGCCGAAACATGTTTTTATTTAATTTGTTTTCTGAAGTTATCTTTCACTATAAGGCCTGACCTGGGGAATGATATGACAAGCTAAAGTAGGCCTATATAGCAAAAATTGTACAGTGGATGTTATGCAGTGAGCCGATCAGAATGTTGTACAAAAAAAGGAGTAACTGCGAATGAAGTTAAAACTGTGTTCGTTTATTACCTAGTGGTTCTGTATGTGATTTCTGTACGTCGATCTTTATTACGATCTATATCGTGTGCTGTCCTGCTGCCAATGTGTATACTCTGTTGTTCACCCATGATCATTGTTGTGGTCTGGATTTGAGTTAAATAAACTTGTTAAATTAGTTTTTAAAAAAAGGAAAAATAACCTTGCTAATTCAGTTTGTTCTAGGTCATACTATAATCAAATGTCCGCAACACAGCTGCAAGTCGGGAGATCCATCAATTAGAAGATATGTTCGCATAAAATGACTCATGACTCTTCGAGAGAAGCGGTTTAAACAAAAATCTGGAGCTATATCTAACAACAAAGTAAGAAAAGTTGAACACTTTTTTTTCTTGTTTTTCTCTGACATGAAGATGCAAGTCGATTTCGCTGTAAGGAAAGACATGATAGGCTTAGTCAGATTTAGTCCTCAGGCGAAGTCAGATTTGGGCTCTTAATGTTATCAAAGGCTATAAATAACGTTATAGTCTTTGATATTACATCAGCAGCCTTGCGACAGTTTTGGAGAAACCATTTCGACAAGTACACTTCTGCATAAAGTGGTTCATGCTTTTCATCTTTGTGAAAAAGGAAGAAAACAAAACAAAACAAAACGAAACAAAACAAAACAAAACAAAACAAAACAAAACAAAACAAAACGAAACAAAACAAAACAAATGGACTTAATATCAGCTGTAATGATTGAGACATCTCTTTGCTCTATTCTTTAGCGTGATATTCTTGACCCCGGGAACAACTTGACAGGCTTAATTAGTTTTCGCTTAGGCGAAGTCAGATTTAGGCCATTGTGTAAGCAGAACAGCGACAATTTTGGAAAATCCATTAATTATACTTTTACGTGAGGTGATTAACCTTACATTTTCTTTTCATCTTCTAGAGAAACGGAAAGTCAGAATTAACAACCCCCCAAAAAATGGGTCTAATAACGAGCCGAGAACAGTTTTCTCTTTTCGCTAACATGATTAGGCTTGACCACAAGAACAGCATGACAGGTTTAAACAGATTTGGCGTAGGGTAAGTAAGATATTATATAGGTTTTCATGTTAGCAACTCAGGAACAGTTTTGGAGAACCCACTACTACAATTATACATTTGCATAAAATGGTCCATACTGTTTTGTATTTCTTTCATCTCGACATAAACGGAGACAAGAAAACATCGCATCTAACAATGAACATTGTTTTCTCTCTTCTCTGATAGGAGAAAGCTTGACCCCCAGGAACGATTTTGACAGGCTTAATCAGTTTTCACTTAGGCGACGTCATATTTAGGCTACCGTGTAAGCAGCACAGCCAGCGAGAATTTTGGAAAACCCATTAGTATGCTTTGTTTTGTTGTTTTTTTTTTCATCTCCAATGAAAATGTGGAAGTTCAAAAAATAAGGTTTAACCCCAGGAATGACTTGACAGGCTTAATCAGTTTTTCGCTTAGGCTAAAGTCAGAACCAGGTTATTGTGTAAACAGGACAACGACAATTTCGAGCACCTAGAATACTAATTATATGTTTGCTCGGAGTTATCTCAGCCTTGACCATCAGAGACGCTGACAGGAGCACGCAATCCCGATGTAATGATCTTGGCAAGTTCGTGACTGCTGGCGTTTAGATGACAAGGAGTGCGGACGATAAGGGAGTTTTCACCATCCATCGATCGATCCATTCCCATCCACTCCAGTTGTTCAACCAGGACCTGATTCAGTTTTAGGCTATCTTTTCCCTTCTCCGCCCACCTGCACCATGCACTGTCACGGATGTTGCAGAGTCAACAATGGATTGGGACGGGGGCAGGGGGAGGAGGCCCCTTGTAAAATAGGTGGCGTTGCAACGAGTCAGGTAATTACAGCGGAACCTCGATATTAAGTACTCATACACTGGTTATTATGTGTGAATTTCACATTCATGATTATTTTATAATTTCATCATTCAAATAGCCCTCGATGAAAAGTACAACTCCATAATAAATATTAATTTTTATTCATGCACCATGTGCATACTCCTTCTAGAGATTCCACTGAGCATGTATCTCCTCTGTTTCAAAGTACATGTATACTATAAGGCCTAGGCTATATTTGTTTGGTTCCTGCAATTTGACAACATGGGAAGCCAAAATCCTTCTTTAGCAAAGGAAGTACCAGTCTCAAGGCAAGCCAAGATTGCTGCGACCTATGCGGAAGAGGCAGAAAATAATGCACTTACTTGCCAGTGGTGTTTGCTACACTTATATTATTATCTTTGCCCCACTCATTAGTATATGCAGACCACCGTTGATTCTTGCCGTATCCTCCTCCGGCACAAGGCCATTGATAAGACGTTTCACTAACAAATTTGAAACCATAGATGGTTGCCACTTTGTTATCCAGCTTTGTATTCCACTGTTTCTTAAGACATCACATTTCTAACAAACCTCAGTAGGTATGCACTCATTGTGACTGGCACGCACCAACTCAAGATGTACTTCTGATACCTTCTTTGCTAAGGAAGGTCTCCTAATTAAATTAGTAATTTGGAAAATTGGGAGAGTGATATGAACGTTTTTAAATACTTGGGGATTTGTTAAAAGTTCTTTTTGTAAGAAATGATATGAAGACGATGTGCCTTCCTTATGGTGTATGGTAGATTTTATTCCGTACGTAGCTCTGTGCTACGGTATATGTATCTCTATCACTACAATCTTTGCTGTACTGTAAGTATTTAGCCTCATGTACTCGAAGTACCTATCTTTTCATAAGAATGCTCTAGTTTTGAATCTCATACTTTCTTCACCAAAATTTACTCATGAAAATGAATGAACACCCTAAGGATTCATAATCATTTATTGGTCCTTTGGAAAAGGTTTCACCATTAATTGGCAAAATCCAGAACCTACATCCTTGCCATTCAACTGAGCTTTGTTTGTCTCATTTTTACATTTTGCTCATCTGCTAGTATTGACTAACCCACTACACAAATGGTTGACTCATGCTTGCCTCACTTATGTCCCAATTCTTAATTTTCTGATCTATCTGAGCCTAAAATACGCTGGATTTTCTGCAGTTTTGTTTTTAACTATCGGAGTTCGTAAGGTTTGACTGTATATGCACATAACAGCTCGCAGCAGCAGCAGCCAAAACTAAGAATATTAAATCACTTCGTGCTCAAAATTTTTTATGAAATACCTGCGCAGTATCAAGAACGAACAAAACTCTGATTCATAAATTTGTATTTCTTTTTTTATAGACCTAGTTAATCGCATTTTTCCCATCATTTTTTAATTATCACTTTGTGCACCACAGACTTCTCAAGTTATTAAGGCCTATTCAATGAAAGCACCAATTAATATTGGTGCAAGTTGCATATTGTGTAATGTGGTTACACCTAAAGCTAATGTGGACACAGCACTGCAGCACACAAAGTGTTCAAATGCATCTGCAATATCAAACAAAGCTGAACTACAGGAAGCCATACCCTCTTCCACAATTTACAATTTTGAAACAAAAAGCCGTAAATTTTATTGCCCCCCCCCCCAACACCCTCAATTTCCTACCCCGTTTCAACACCTCTGACCTAATCCCCAAGACTCTCCCTGCGTTTGCATTATTACACAAGAAACCAAGCGCATAAATGAGTTACTCACCATGGCATACTAGCCGGAAGTTATAGACGTGCAAGGGAATCAATCATAATATCATTATTTCAAAAGATAACTCTGAGCTGCATATTGCCTAATGAGTTGTGTAAACAAGAAAGAGGCGACTTGAGGAATGACACAAACCTACTGCGCTACTGACAACACTAACATTGATTTTCTTACCTCAACGAACAAAACCCCTTTCTTCAGTATAAATAATTGATGAAATTTAAAATGGCTTGCAAGTCCAGAAAGAATATAATTTCAGCCATATGACACCAAACACAATCCAACGGGAAACAAAAAAAAAAAAAATCTTGATCCTGAAAAACACGTTGGCACACAAAACGAGTCCCCTCTCTCTAGCGGGTAAACACTAGGGCGGGGGAAAAACACCGTGCCTGCTGAAGGAGAACATTCGATCAGTACGACCAGCGGCGTTGCAAGAGAGTAAACAATTTCGGAGAGGAGAGGTGCATCGTTCGCACATTAGGCGCGTTTGCGGCCAGTAAACAATTTAATTTTTTTTTGTTCTCCCAGTTGGTGACGGAAGGGACACTTCTTATACAGGTAGTTATAATACATCCCCGTGCATACAGTAAAAGCGATCACTTTAATTATAATAGTAACAATGGTAAGAAGACCACGAGTCGGCACAGTGGTGGAGAGGTATAACGCGTGACATGTCCACCCGTCTGTAAAATGAGTACCTGGCTATAGGCAGTGGAAGATATTGTCAGAATGCAAGTGATCAGCGCCTATAAATGGCAGCGGCACTGTATGCTCCCCAGGGAGTCGAGAAACTTCTAGAGTGATCAGGCCTGCTGGGGTAATGATAGTGTGAAGTCGCGTGAGCGGGCATTAGCCTGGATACGAGACTTATAAACCGCATTATTATTATTATTATTATTATGTCTTTTAATGTGAAAGGTTCCAGCTTCGAAACCTGCGTGTGTGTTTCGCTGAGTTTAAAAGCGCCCATCCTCTCCCTGTCGGCGGCCCAATGGGGGTTCAAACCTCGTCTCTAAAATGTAGCCATAATTGTGCTGAAAAGAGACTTGAAGACCTACTAAACAACACCACAACATGAACTTATATTGTCATGAGAAGGAAGTAAACCTTTTTTTTTTTTAAAAATAACATTTTATTTGCAATTAAATGTGCGGTGTGTTTCTATTAAGAGTCAAATTATAGGATTAGCTTCCTCTCTTTTCCTGTCTTTCACCTATTATCTCTCTCAGAGAATGGTTCCCTCTAATAATTCCACATTTGACTGACTCTAGATATCCGGGGTCATGGGACCTCTCCCCCTTCCCCTTCCTCCAGTATCACGCCTCTGAAGGCCCCATTACTCCTACTAAAGGCCCCCATTACTCTTACGAACAACAGCCTTCGCCGCGTTAATAAATTAGGCCCACCCTCACTAGGGCTGGCAAAGGTGTGTTGTTACTTTAGTGATGGACGGGCTTCACTCGGTCGTGTCTTAACTTGAGCCGCCTCCACCTTTGCGAGGGAAGGAAGGAGTGGGGGAGGGAGAGGGCGAGAGGGAGGGGGTGAGATTGAAAGACCTCTGTCATACCTGGGATAATTAACTTCTTTCATAATCAGAGATGTTTGCTATGACTAACGAGGCAAAACGAGGTCCACTGGCGACACTGTCCATGAAAGAGTGCCAATATGTGATGGGTAAGCAGACAGATAGGCAGATAGACAGGTAGGCAGGCAGGCAGATAGACAGGCAAGAAAGCAGGCAGGGGAGCAGGAAGGCAGACAGGCAGACAGACAGATAGGCAGACATGCAGACAAGCAGATAGGCAGATAGGCAGATGGGCAGACAGATGGAAGGACACAGGCAGGCAGGTAGAAAGGCAGACAGACAGAACGACTGGCAAGCATGCAAATAGGGTGGCAGGCAGACCAGGAAACAAAAACAGGCAGACGAGCAGACCGACAAACGAACCGACCGACAGACAAAACGAGACAGACAGACTGATGGACGGACGGACCAACCGACTGAGAGCTGGACTAAGAGAGGCAGGCGGGTTGGCATACAGATAGACAGAAAGGCAAGCAGACAGCCAGACAGACAGACAGACACACACACACACACACACACACACACACACACACACACACACACACACACACACACACATACACACACACACACAGAAAGACAAACGACAGGCAGGCGGATGGACGGACGAGCAAACAGACAGATAAACATGCACCCCTCCCTACCTACCTACCTACCTACCTACCTACCTACCTACCTACCTACCTACCTACCTACCGACCGACAGACAGACAGACAGACAGACAGGTAAACAATTGGGTAAACAATACCGCAGGTGGGCGAGCAAACTGACAAACAGGCAGGCAGGCACACTCATATTACAAAGTCTTAGTGGTAACGAGTGTTGCAAAACCTTCTCTTCTATGTAGCCTAGATACATGTGCCATCGACCACATTTAATTTGACGCATCCTTGTCAGATAGGCCAGCGGACAGGCGGGGGAGGAGGGGCAGGTAGGGAGCAGGAGACTAGTATTATAGCCTGGAGGAGTGGAGATAATAATGATAAAGAGAAAAAAAATAACAGTCAATCAGTGTACAGTATCCGCTAGCCTTATTGTGCCGTATTCGCAGGAGCGTAGAAAAGGAAAAGGGTGGGGGCTATGCCTTCCTAGAAAATGTCTGTGCTTTCTCTTTTTTTTTTCCCTCACCCTCAACACACACACATATATAACGTTACTAACGTAACAGCACACACACACACACACACACACACACACACACACACACACACACACACACACACACACACAACACACACATACATACACACACACACACACACACACAACACACACACACACACACATTCACTCACACATAAGTATACTTATTCGTGGTTATAATCGTGGAGTGGTGGTGGGTTCTATTCCCTCCATGGTCACATTGTAAGTCCACCATCCTGTGAAACGGGTACCTGCAGTCAAAGATATTGTTAGCTTGCAAGTGTCTAGTGTCTGTAAATCAAACGACCCTGTATATTCTCAAGGAGTCGATACTATTCTTGAGTGATCTGGCCTGATAAGATAATAACAACTCTCGCCTGGGCGGGGTTCGATCATAATTACGATCATTATTACTTATACAGTACTATTATGGCTATACTATTAAAATTGATTTATATTGATTATATTCGGGAGACAAACAATAGCGGTGATAACGATTCTATAAGAGAAAGGAAAACATGGCTTGAGAGGTTGTTATCGGGATGATAATAATAATAATAACTCTAACAACGATAATAATGAAGTCTTGTATCCAGACCATTGCAACTTTACATTATTATTACCATGGCAGGCTAAGACACAATAACTTTCTCAGTCCTTTCGGGAACATACAGTACTGCTGTCATTTTACAGACATTGATTCAGAATTTGGAAGATAACTTTCGCTGCCTACAGCCATGTAGCCATTTTACTGATACGTGAACTGAATAAACATGTGAGTGAAATGCTTGCCCACGACACTGACAACTTGACTCTGATCGGGAATCGAACCCAAGCCATTTTGATCCTGAATCCAACGGCGTAACGACATGGCCATGGATGAACACAATGAAGGGGAGAGAGAAGGAAGTTATCGATGTCGTGAGTGAGATTTTTCAAACATCAAAATACCGCAAGCGAAAAAAAAAAAAGGGAGAAAAATCCGAAAAATACCACAAGATTTACATGCCTGTCCCTCAGTATGACTGCCGCGTACCTTCACATAGCTTTTTCCCTCCTTCCTGAGACCTAGACATCTTACGCACCCCTTTGCGCCGCCCCTGAGTATTGTTTGGACACTGACCATACAGTCCCTGGTCATTACAGACTGACAGGACAACAGTGGACGGCACTGCCAGCTCATTATTTTTTCATCCGAGGGTGTAAAGGCAGAGAACTGAGTTCATTATTTTTGCCCAGCGTGCCTGTGATTACAAACTGTCACTTACAGAGATGCCTGTAAATAGAGACAGGCTTACAGCGCCGGGCGATATCCATCCGCACTCACATGTAATCATGGAACTATTAATAACACTGAAACATGTCCAGCGACGTGATTTTTCAGAAGCTGTTAGAAAGTCATTCTGCACAGGGCAAGAGAGCGAGCGAGTAGGAATAGCGCTCAGTTGGGCAGAAACAGAAGAGCAAGTTAAGAAAAAAAATGAAAATACGACTTTATTTACCTCGTAGGGAAAATTGTTTTTACAATGTCATACATTGGTATACATCTCATTCATAATACAAGCACATAGAACAATACACATCATACATATAAATGCATAATACTGTTAGGCAAATGAAATACATAACAAAGGCATTGCTGGTCGCTAGCGGTGCAGCGCCCTGGTCCCCCCAGGTACTCATTTTCACCTGAGTCGAGTGAGGAAATGGAAGTAAAGTGTCTTTCTTAAGGACACTACAATGTAAACCATTCCGCTCGCGAGTCAAACACATAAACCTTAGACTTGAAAGTCTTCAGTTTTTTAGTACAAGTCACAAACCGCATGGCAGCAATATGACTGTTTTTAAGTGGAATACCAGTGAGTAGTGTTCTCTCCCTCACTCGCTCTTGCCCTGAACAAAATGGCTTTTCAAGCGGGCCCGGGTAGGGGCGTGAACGAATATGGCTGTGCGGACTACGTGATCATTAATACTGGTAATAACAAGTTAAATAGTTGCCTAGACCACAGCAGTGATACACAGGCGGACGTTAAATTGACGGAACATGAACAGATAATAAACCATAGTGACATGTTACAGTTTACGCAATACAGTCTATACGGAACATTCGCTTACACAAATCACCATTCATTCCCAGCAGTTCTTCTTACTTCCATTCATAATAGCATATTGTCTCCCAATTTCTATACATTTTGCTAACTTAAACTAAGATATTTTTCCCTTTTGCAATAATTATTAGTTACTTAGCCTTGTACATATTAGGATCATATAAAATCCCCTGTTCATACATCTACGTCTTTCAGATGCGAATACTTCACTTTCAGATAAGATATGAAATTCGTCTCCTAAACTATTACAAATATGACATTTTCTTTTCTCTAACTCTATCGCCTCCCACCCTACCCGTTTCTGTTAATAATTTGTAATTACATGTTCGTAATTTTACTATTATTCTTCTGAAACGAAATGATAATAAAACCAAATATTCTTCACATCTCAGTTCCTATTTCAAACATCTACAGAATCTTACCTGGTTGGCGCATATCGATACTAATTCAACATGTATCGGGTTCAGCAAGTGAGATCTGGATCTAAATCCAGGCGTATGATGAGCGCCTGGGATCGGCTTAAGCCTCCAGCGATGGGCCTACTTGAATCCCGTCCATTTTTTGTTTTCATTTATTTCCTTTTCATCTTATCCCAACCAACTAGCCTTCCAAACTGGAGGCGTGGACATGCTCGCCACAAAGCCCAGGAGATCTCATTATCACAG
This sequence comes from Ellobium chinense, assembly GCA_033807755.1. Classification (NCBI taxonomy): domain Eukaryota; kingdom Metazoa; phylum Mollusca; class Gastropoda; order Ellobiida; family Ellobiidae; genus Ellobium; species Ellobium chinense. Next base: position 1,005,876 of record JAWQUT010000004.1, read on the forward strand.
GCCTTGATCATCCCAGCTTATAATAACCTTTTATCTTCTTTTTTCTCTTTCAAACTTTCTTTCTTTCCTCCTCTCTTGCTCGTGCTGATTTGTTTTGTTCATCAAAGTTGTAGATCCCAAAATGTCAATGGGCCCGTTTTGATCATGGGCTTAGGGCTGCAATCAGCTCAGGTTTCGGTAGATCTCTGAAGATTTAAACACTTCTATCTAGTACAGAAGAGACGGAAGAGATAGAAATACTCCTATTAAACAGAGCTACACAAGATCTACCTTCACACACACACACACACACACACACACACACACACACACACACACACACACACACACACACACACACACACACACACACACACACACA
>JAWQUT010000004.1:1006310-1038764 GCA_033807755.1 Ellobium chinense
CACACACACACACACACACGCGTGCACACACACACACACACACACACGCAACTCGCAGTCATTTGATCAGTGAATTTTTATAGACTATACAGTGTAGTAATTGTCTTCAAAATGCAATTAAATTCGAGACATTTAGACGTTTCACCTGCCAAAAATAACGAAATGGTTTATACAGTAATTAGAACAATGAATCACAACTGGAAACTGAGACTGGGGTTATAAAGAAATCCATTTCAAGGAAAAATTTGTAGAAACAGCGGTGAATCGTCAAACGGAGACGAATATCATATGCCGTTTGAATGTGAAGCCATTCTGGACCAAAAATTACTACAGATATACCTAAGGAAGTTCTATAGTACACATCCAAGTGCGTATGGACGTATGGAACTGTGTGTGTGTGTGTGTGTGTGTGTGTGTGTGTGTGTGTGTGTGTGTGTGTGTGCGTGCACTGGGTGGGTGGATAGGGGGCATAAATGTAATGTGTATGAGATGAACATAAGAACAGCATCGACTTTAGTTAGCTTCATGATGAATGAATATGTTCATAATGTAAAATGAGAAAAAGAGAGGAAAAAAGATAGACAGAGAAAGAAAGAGAAAGAGAGAGAGAGAGAGAGAAAGAGAGAGAAGACTACCGAAAATAATATTATGGTCAATAACCATAGCATATTCATAACTATCCATGATTTGTCCTAACTGATAGTCCGTCTCGTCAGTTGTAATGATTTGAATTGTCTCCTTAAAATACGGTCTGGACTTTTGTTAAAGTACACGGTGTCAAACCGATAACGCGGAAGTCACGCTGACATGTTGCCGATGTGCATCAAAAGCTACGGGAGACAATCAAAATTGAACTGGCGATATCGAGATAGCTGATTGAACTCCATGAATTGAATAATTAATATTTGCTTTGTTTGGCACACACAAGTCTCTCACTTCCGGGTTTGTTTATGAATTATTGATTGATTGGATGGGGGTAAGGCTACGGTTTCTTCCGGGAAAGATTAACTTGGTGGTGCACCCTGGGACGGCAAAATGCTACGGGGCCTCTCTGTGACGGTAAAATGACACGGTGTCCTGGCGTCATTGAGAGGCGGGGCACCCTAGGATAACAGCTCCATCTGCCTTGTAATTAATCTGTACCTGGTTTTATTGCAGGTAAAAAATACAAAACAAAAAAGCTTTTGTTTGGTTTTTGTTGCCTTGATCAATTACAGACACGCGTAGACAGAAATAGCCAGAGAGGTTCGATCTTCGGGCCATATAAATCAGAGGTTGCATGAAGTGTTTGGTTAAAGAATTACTTCCTTTACGAGTTATGTCGTAATCCAAGGAGTGTTGGTTGGTTGGTTGGTTGGTTGGTTGGTTGGTTGGTCGGTCGGTCGGTTGGTCGGTCGGTCGGTTGGTTGGTTGGTTGGTTGGTTGGTTGGTTGATTGGTTGATTGGTTGATTGATTGGTTGATTGGTTGGTTGGTTGATTGGTTGGTTGATTGGTCGGTCGGTCGGTCGGTCGGTCGGTCAGTCGGTCGGTCGGTCAATTGGTTGATTGGTTGGTTGGTTGCTTGCTTGGTTCTTGCTTGGTTGCTTGGTTGATTGGTTCAGCTACGCCAAAATTGTCAGAAGAGGAGCAAGGAAGTGCACACTGTAGTTAGTGGAGGTCAGTGGGTTTTATTGTAGCTTATTATGTTGCCGTATATTACAAAAGTAATTAAAAAACAGTCACTCGCGGTACCCAGGCACGCACTCTCTGCCCCTCAACTCCTATTTCTTCCTCCCTTTCCGTCCTTTCTCACTCCCCGGCCCACCCAGTCAATGTACTCATAAATTTGTTCTAAATTTCACGTTCACATCAAACACTCACAACTGTCAATCGAACTCTATCCCCCTTGCCGATCTTTACCGATTACGTGTCAGGAATCCCTCCGTTAAATTGAATGGACACGCCATCACGGGCGAATAGCCAGCAACGGTAAACATTCGTCCATTATAGACACCAGCGATAACATTGTTGATCTTGGCGGAGAGTCACTAAGCCGTGGAAATGAACGTATGTTGCCCGGTTTATTAAGCATTGTAATAATCATGTTGCTGGACACCTCAAACAAGCTTCAAGTGCCGTGAACGCTAACGCTTCATGCTACTAACTTGAGAATAATAGGGCTTAATTTACCAGGATCGCTGACCACATGTACGGTAAAAATCTTTATTTCTGGAGCCATTGTGAAATTATGGGTCCCAGATACGCATCATGAAAGATTACTGCTTAAGTTTCTTCAATTCAAAAAATAAATTCAAAATGTTAAATCCACCCACAGCAATGAGTGCGCCTGCAACCCGTCCCCAGGACAATTGTCATTAGTGAAAGGCTTTATCTTTTCCCATTCTTTTCATTGGACTTTCATACAGTGTCTCTTAAATTCAGTGATAAGTAGTGATAACCCAATTCATTGTAAAGAACCTTTAAAGGGCTTATATCCTTCATAACAATTGCCTTTCAGAATGTTTGTGACAACATACTGCATCTGAATACATTAAGTACATTGTCGAATGATAACACTGAAATGAATGCATCCCCTCTAAAGTAGCGATTTTGAAATCCGGCAAACAGGAAGAACCCGGCCTATGAATGGCCCTTATACATGGAAATACAAGGACGATTATTTTCTTTTATCCTATGTAATAGTATGTATGCATTCTCACCATCCTCCCATGCATCTCCAAATTGTAGACTAAAATTGGGCAGCAGTAGTTTTCAGACGCTAAAAGCACAATGCCAGGATTGATTGCTTGGCGCTAGGCTAAGTGCTGTTGTAATAGGCTTTGCGGTCTGCGTAACCGAATATGTACTCGACTGTCGGGTCACTATACAAAAGAAATTCCTTGCTCAACTAGTCAATGTGGAATTTTTGTTGTTTTGGTTTTTTTTATTTGCATAAGTTTATTTTTTCCTAATATTATAGGCATGACCTAAGGCTGTGGCAGGAGAGCTAGCAGTAGTAACAGCAATATTTAGTTGATTAGACAGCGCCAGTGTTGTTTACGGAAGTTTCCCAGTCAACGGCGGCCCCGTGATGTAGTATTGGTTGGTTCTTGTTTCAGGGCGAGTAGTTGTTCTCTCAGTCTGATTCCTATTTATTTTATTTATTTTTTTTTTGTAAATCAAATTCCTCGCTTTTCCTAGAGCTATAGAGAATATCGTATCAGATCTGCATTAGAGAATTTTGGGTAGAATAGTCTGGTGTATTATTAAGATCACTTCATTGTGCATCTAGGTTTAAGAGATCACATTTAAATCCGAAAGTAGGAGACATACTTCGTCAGTGAAGTATGTGTAAGATGTGGCGTGCTAGATCTATAAAGGTACTGACAGTTAGATATCGATAAATACGTTTCTTACATCCGTTATAAAGCAAGGCAGTTCTATATATTTTCTTTGTAAATTAAAAATAAAATAAGTTTAAGCTCCAGCTATTCTTTTCTTTCGTTTTCCCACGCTGACATCTGCGAAACAGACCCAGATCTACTGGGCTACTGATTTCTATCGATGCATCGTAGATCGTTGGAGTCAATGAAATGTCATGATATTAATATGATTTCCTCACGGAAGTTGTCTTCCTAATAAATTCGGGTAATCTATGAAGGCCAGAGTTTCAGATCCCAACAGTTAGTCACATTCTGCGATATTAAATCATGATTGCCTCACGGAAGTTGTATTCTTACTTCCTGCTTTATCTATGCACTGTGGACAGCGTTGTCAGTGGCTGTATATATAGCGAGTCCAGTTTTTGTTAAGTCATATAGCAGCAAAAAAAAAAATAAATAAAGAGCTTGGGGATTTGCGCTTTGTACAAGTTACCATACCGTGACCCTCATTCTATATTGTCATTTTTTTTCTTGATTTGATGAGTTGATTGTCTTACTATGATCTTCCATTTATCTTCTTTGGCCTATTAAACAAATGTAGAGTTTTGACTCGCTATTTTATCCCATTTGTTCAAACTAAGCCACATCTGCTTCAATGTTTTGCATTGAGCAACAGGTTGAAAGCACTAAATTTCTCAAAACTTCAAAAATTGACTTAGGCCATTGTGGAATGAGCGCGCCGATACACGATGGCAGTGCAAATTTCAGCCTGGGTGTAAGAGTACAATGTCGATGAGAATATCAGACTCACAACGCTTGTTGCCAAGCTTTCACGCAGCTGAAAGTAATGTATGTCCCAAGGACACCGAAGAAGAAAAGCATACAAGAACAAACTCACAGTACAAGCCAAAACCGCGTGGCAACAATAAAGGAGGAAAATACAGATGATATAGATCTAGACAAATCTTTTCACTCACCTTCGCTTGATTGTTGGTAAAACATCGTCTCGTCCAGCAGGATGGTCAGCCTGGATCGGGCTTGAAGAGCTCGGGGTATGGCTTGACCAGGGTAGGACTTACGGAAGAGGTCGCTGGACTTGCGACGACTCCTTCGGCCTCGGCTTTGATCGGAGTTTGATCTGCCCAGAGATGCAGGCTGGCGATATGTTATTCTGTATGGATCTGAGTAAAAATGCATGTTTTCCGCTTGGTGTTTAATCATTCAATCGATCATCAGCTGAACACTTTTGCTGGGAAAAGTTCACTGGGGATTCTAAATGAGGATGTGTCGGGGTCCACTAGCTTGAGCACATGTCATTGTGGAGTTCAGGGCAGATTTCGCGACATGATATTCTGTGTGACGATTAAGTTGCTGTAAAATTCGCAGTCGCTGTCTTGTAGATACATGTACTAGCATCCAGTAGATACTAGATCTACGAGCTGAGGAGACTGGGTTCCATTCCTGGCTGAGCTAACAAAATTTGTAGTATTAAGTTATAAATTTGTGGTCACTCTCGAAACTGCTGCTTTTACACCAATAAATTCATGTACAAGTCTCAGTGATACAGTTTACAAATTTATAATGTCTCAGTAGACTGTTAATTTAGTTTTTCCTCTTAAGAGGAATAGATGCCAACTTCAACCCAATTTAGAAACCAGAAGACCGAAGAAGATGACGAAAGACGGAACAGAAACACACCGAGACTGAAATCAGATTTTCGACTGTTCCAAAGAGTTGTCATGTCACCCCAGTGAAAGCTGGCATGTTTTTCCCGTCTGACACACGTCAGTTCGGTCTGCACGTCGCATTACTTATTTAAAGGCTCCGAGTGGCGTCTCCCTGCAGTTCTAAACTTTTCAAGAACATAAGCTTATTGACTGGTTGTGCCAGAGAGATGTATTGGGCTGCTACAAAGTCAAGACGACAATGGACACCTGTGGCATGAAATGCTTTGTATTATGATGTTATTATGATAAATACTACTAAAAATGACGTGTATAATTCTCGTATCCAGATGTTATGTCCTTCCGCGATTTCACTTCATTATTAGCCTCCCCGACCCTTTTATAACAGGCCAGACCACTTAATTACTTTCTCATCTCCCTGTGAAGCAATCAGTGCAATTCATCAACTGTCATTTTATAAGTACTGATCATTGTCATTCTGGCAACAAAACATATTCCATTTCCATTGCCCGTAGTCTGGTATTTATTTTCCTAGGCGGGTGAACTGAGAAAGATGTGATTGTGAATGAATGTTCTTTCCCGAGACACTTACAACACAACCATGGCACTAATCCAGCCCATGACTTCCTGATCTTGAGTCCAACGTCATCATTTTTCGGCCACACTGCTCTTTAGTAAGATCCACATATAGGGGCAGTGTATCAATATCATTCACGGCACTTGTCTCTCTTCACTTCTATTGAGTGAGATTACAGGGTAAACATTATACCACATGCCCAAAGGCAACTAATCACTCCAAAGCTCTAGTTGATCGGGAATACATTAAGAATATTAACTTTTGCCCTAGACTGCATGGCATCCCCGGAGGGAATTCTCGCTGACTTCTGTATCAAGACTTGTACAGTAATTGATTGGTCGTACAAAGAAGACAAGACAAGTCTCCGAGGCTGTTGTGTAAAGTTTTCCCACTAATGATTTCTGAAGTGCCACTCGTAAGACTCTTAACTTGAACAGACAAGAAAATAGTAACCACTACAAACGGACACGAATTGGCATTAGGCTATCGTAATGAAAGAAAAGCCCCCCTCGGGGGACGTTTCGCCACTCCACGTCAAAAGAATGTCCATTTGCACACGCGGAAGGCAAATCTTCTTATGAAGTGGAAGGGTCAGTTCCACCTGTTTCTAGACCCCTTAAAGTTCTCGGTGGCGCAGATAGGGAGGGGCTGCGCACCCCCCAAAAACTTTGTACAGACGGATTAACGAATTTGCGGGGCCATGGGGCAAAATTTGTCGTCCATCTCACGAAGGGGAGAATGAGACGTTTGCTAGTTTTTCAGGAGAGCATTATAAGGTTTCAATGACATTTAAATTTATTACATACGCCCAATCAGTAAATCTTTAATATCTTCTAAACTAGAAAAGCTTCCGATACGCCACTTCGATTTGGCGTTTGGAAGGCTTTCCCAGCTCAAAACATCCAAAATGTCGCATACGTTCCTTCGTGAGGTGGGCGACGAATGAAGTGCGATGTTTCTCTCAATGACCCCCCCCCCCCCCCCCCCNCTCCAAAAAAAAACAACACGTAGAACTGAGGAACATTTGTATTCTTGCCAAATAGATAGACCTAATTAATGACAACAGAAAACATAGTCGGATAGTGTGTGGATACCCTCTGCCTAAATTTTATTGTACATCTGTTTCCTTGCGATCACGGGTTTTAGTATTGCTCTTAGAATATTGACATCTGTCATTGTTATTGTTCTTACTTTTTTCTGTTGTTCATTATTAGCTTTTGAATGCTCATACTTATGCCCTTGTGATAGGAGCCAAATCAAGTTTCTTGAGTCTTTGTCTTGCTTCTGCGTCATGAATGTATTGTAGGTCATATTTCTCATAATCTTATCTGTATGTCTGGTCATGTCTTGTCTTTTTTTTATTTTATTGCCTGTAGGTCACTAAAGAGCGTGAGGCTCTTGGGCATTTGCTTCATCTATTCAATGATTGTTCTTTTCCAATAATATTGCTTAATCGCAACTCCTAGGGAGCTTGCAAAAAGTTGCCAGTAAAGAGGGTTCCGATTATCCAGTCATTTTCACACATATATATAATACTCTTTACGTGGAAGATATTGAGATTAAGTGGAAAGAGCGATTATCGAGATCCTGATTAAGCTGAGTAAAGTGTAATTATGGTCCCAGCGTGCCTTTCTTCTTCTTCCATCTTTGACTGCCTTCAACAGTCCAAATACAATGAAACCTCGACATTAAGCGTTCGTAATAACGTAACAGGTAGCCAAAAAAAATTGCTTCATTCGAAGTCCAATCAATTTCATGGTTAAAAGAAAAACTCATATAAAATTTTAAGCATATTAACTGCAGACATGACCTCCAAGTTTCATTAATTTAGATCTCGATCTAGGTGCTTTTTTTTCACAGCAAAAAAAAAAACATGTCAAAAAGTGACTTAAGGCGACCAGATCTGTATATCTGTATGTAGACATATCCTTTTAATTTTTCACTTTTGATACAACCATAGCACCTACATAATTGAAATTTGCAGCAGTAGCACACAATTTTCACCAGCTTATGTGTATAAAATTTCATCGGCGTAACGTTTGAGTCTTTGAGGTAAACACTTGTTGTTTTGTTGTTGTTGTTTTTTGCGTTTCTTTTTTCCCGCCCAGTACATGTAAATAGTATATCTATCGTTAATACGCATCCTGTGAATTTCACATGCATGCATTATCATTTTATCTTTCAGCACATCTGAAATAAGTACACAGTAGATCTCAATAATAACTGTATTTCTCCATACACTAAGGATTTAGGTCTATTTATTATCGAGATTCCACTGTACATAAAGTATAATATTATCATTGTGCCCTTCCTCCCGCTCCCACTGTATAATCCCTGTGTCTCCTCCTATGACCCTCTCCACCAAGTACCAAGTACCCTTTTTGCTCCGCCAGTGCTTCTAGGGATCACTTCAATAAATGTGAACTGACAGAGCAGCATTTTATTGTCGTTTTATACGTCAGTACACAGGCTGGAAAGACGTGTGAGGAGAGAAGAGTATCGTAAAACACGCACGCACGCACATACACAAGCTGAATAAAATCTGATAGCTATTGAGCCGTGAACTTCATTCACCTGGTCTACTCAAATACACTTTAGTGCCACGATATATCTGCACCTAATTACATGGGATCCGGACAAACACTTTCTCGCATACTCCCCACTACTTACTCAAATAACAAAAACGTCATCTGGTCAGTTCAGGATGGAAGCGACAGCTGAAAAATGTGTCGATATTAAAAAGGAAAAAAAATGCATATCGATTTTGGAATTTGTACATTTTCCGACCGGTAAAGAGTGCGACCCCGATATAAAGTATGACCCTGGTGCATGGAAAAAGTGTACTCATTATTGAGGTAAACCTAAGGTCCACCGGAATAATGAATTGACCAAATAACAATGAATTCCTACATGTGAAATTCATCCTTGATAACCAAGTGTAATACCGACGTTCCACTGTATATACCTGCCATCCTGTAGTCAAAATCTTATTCTTTGCTGTATCTTTCCTGCCAACACTTTAGACCAAACGACCTTTACCATTTCAATGTCGTTGTTTCTTGCAGTTTCTCGAAACAATGTTTGTACTCCTCTAGAATTTGTATATCTCCAAAGTTTACCAAGAGATTTCTTTGAAATGTGGAGAATTAATTCATTATTGGTACTGGTAGGCCTAAGAAATTATGTGATTTTTTTTAAATTTTTTTTTTTTGATCTTTCTGTGATGCATGTTATGTTTGTCCAAGTCACTAAGATTGAGCCATAAATACGGAAGAAATTGAGTTCAACTGTATCTCCCATTCTTTAATGGCTGCTCACCGCTAGCGAACTGCCTGAGAGACTATACAATATAAAACTCTGTTGCAAATGTGCCGTATAATGTCATTTCATGTAATTATGGCCTTAAAACCTCATTAATTCTCTCATAGGCAAACCCATCCACCCACTCCTACCCGTAGTTTCTTCTTCAGGTTCAGTCTTTTTTTTTTTTTCGATTCCTTTGCTGCGTTCCCAAAACACACTTAATCTCGCATAAAGAGAGCAGTCAGTGGGTGCCAAGGGTCTGAAATTTCCTTCAAGTTTCTCTGCCAGTTTGAATCGTTATTTTCAAGATAAAGAAAGCTTAAGACACATTCTGTTACTCTCTGATGTTCTTTGCCTTGATGGTGCAGATGGCAAGAGTATGTGAATGTGTAATGAACATTTCGGTTTGTTTTGCTGTTGAATATAAATGAAGTGGCAGGCAATTGTACCGAGTGTGCACTTATGCACGAACGTCTGTGCATGTGTAGACGATTCAGTTTTGAACTAAAGAAAATCTTTTGTTTAGTTGGGCTATAAACCATTTGCTCTTCATATAAAGTTGCATGAGTCTGCATTTAAAACAGGGAATTCAGCGGAATTATCGAAAACTTTGAGATTATGAATGGTTTCCCAAGTGATCCAGATTTGGCCGCACCAAAATCCAAAGATTCTAATGTAGAAATAATACTGTATAATAATATTATGCCATATGCTTGAGCATATTAACATACAATGGAAACTTGATTTATATGCTTTTGGTACATGGTAAAAATATCTATCCGCTTATTGTTGTCCATCCCAATATTGAAATGATAAAACAATAAAGAAATCAAGGTTCCACTGTAATTGAATTTGTCATAAACATGAATGACAAAACATACCACAAACAAACATATAGACAACATGACAGTACTTATGGCAAAGAATCACAGTGTATTTTATTTCGTACTGTGATATTTGGTGTGATTACTTGATGACAAAAAGAAAGAGTGAAAGACATTTAAACATGTATTTCGTGTCATTGTTAGGGAAACAGTAGGTAACTATTTTGAAACAAATGTGAACATGCTTATTACCATAAGCTTTTACATGAAATTAAACTGTTCCAAAATCTATTCCAAATTTCAAGGTAACAGCAGGCTTAAATTTAGGAGCATCAGCTCCTGTGGATATATTGCTGAATATCCACAATCATGAAACATTTTTAAGAACTAAAAAAATTTCATAATAAGCATATCTGGAGTTCTTATAATGTATGTGGAGCAGCGCGGCCTAATGGTTACAGCGTTGGACTCAGGATCTAAAGGTCCTGAGTTCGATTCCCGACCACGGTCATGTTGTAAGTGCCTTGGGAAAGCATTTCGTTTACATTTTCCTCAAGTCAGTCCACCCGTCTGTAAAATGGGTACCTGGCTATAGGCAGTGGAAGATATTGTCAGAATGCTAGTGATCAGCGCCTATAAATGGCAGTAGCACTGTATGCTCCCTAGGGAGTCGAGAAAGTCCTAGAGTGATCAGGCCTGCTGTGGTAATAATAGTGTGAAGATGCATGAGCGGGCATTAGCCTGGATATGAGACTAAAAACCACATTATTATTATTATGTAACAGGATTCTGTTATAATTTCTCTGTCAAGAATATACATCATGAAAAATATCTCATGTCATCGGATAAAAGTGTGCTATACATGAACTTCTCCAGTTAGGACCATGTGTGAATTTGGAGACAACAGGTTGTGGGCTATGAAATGATGCACACAGCGCATTTCACATGGAAAATGTATTACAATGTCAAAGACCAGGGTTGCCAAGTTCATAAAGTTACCATGCCAGACATTTTTGAAAAGCATGTGGGACAATGATATGGTTGTTAAAAAATTAAGAGAATTAAAAAAAACGACTGAGGTGACAAAACAACCCAAATCAGTTAGAGTGTGGCCAAAATCTGGACATTAAAAGAATGAGAATACTACTCAGTATGCCAGTTTGGCAAACGTATTAACCTCCCCTGATAGGGGCCTTCTTGTCATCCTAATATTTATATTACAGAAATACCGATGCAGCACTAACAAAGTACATCTGCCATTTTTTTTNATAATCAGGAAACAGGATTGTACTGGACAACACCACAAAAACATTAAATGTGTGAACATTTGCAGGATAACTGGCAGCCCTGAAATGTATATTTCTAACATTGTGAATATTTGTATTGATCAAAGAATAATTACATTCATGCATAAAGGAAAATATCGCTGGTCGGCTAATCAAATCATGAATTCCACTTTCTAACCCATGTGGAATTCACGATGTAATCAGCCAGCCAATGATATGTTACAATAAAGAAATACAAACCTCAAAAGTTACAGCGGTGACAGATAGTATGGTAACATTATATAAAGATAATCCCTCAAGTCACCCTTACTCTAAATCAATTCATTCACCTCATCAATCCATTGGGTTGTGGAATGGACCATTACACTGCCAAAGCCCACAAAATAGCAGAAACTAACTGCACTGTATCATGTAAAACAATAGCATTCAGTCTCACAAGACAACTCTGAGGCGAATATCAGTGCTTTCAAACTTTTCATAAAAAACATCTGCTCTTTAAACATACACACAATCACACAGCCACTTATGCACTGCTTTGCAAGCATGAAGCATCTGTTATTTATGAATAAATCTGTCATGACTTGTACCCATATTTTCAAGAGTATCACTGCTAAACAGGGAGCACTAAATTTGACAGAATGAGACCTACTCATTTACCAAACTGAACCTGAAAAAAATCAGATGTAGACACATTTTCATGACTTACACCTTAAGAATCATGAAGAAAAGTGAAATATGTTCCAGATTGTAATAAAAGTTTCTTTTTAAGCCCTGGAAAAACAATGAAGCACCTCAATAATTACTCCAATGTGGTGCCACAACCATGCTTACAGCTGTTATTTTCATCTAGTTCTTGTTTCCATTTTGTTTTTCCTTTTTTGATCATTTAATTTGTTCTCAACAGGTGTCACATCACTTGACAACTTATGTTCATAGTTTACGCTGAAAATTCCTGGAAGATGATCTATGCTAAATATCCTCACATAATGGCCTAAATCAGACCAAAATAGAATAATGGTATCATGCATTTTATTAGAAAAAGTTTTAATCTGCCAATCTTTTCCTGCCAACTGCAGGTGCAAAGATATGGCCCACTGTTTTTGTTTTGTCATAAAGATGTTCCCTCCCAATGTCCCCATTTTCTGAAAACCTTAAAAACTGATTTATGCCATTATGCGACAACATTATAAACCTTTCTGTTACAAAGATCATTGAAACCAACAATCAGCACCAAATGGCATCATGCAACCTCAATATCACACTGTATGATGCAGACTAGAATCAACTGGACTTGAAAATTGCAGTCGTCAGGTTGTCTGTCTTCTTCACAAGCACTGATCTGCAAATGCAAGAAAAAAAAATATGTAATAACAATTCAAAACGTTACTACAGTGGAGCATGAATAATACATACACATTAGGACTAACGAAAACTGTTATTATTAATAGAAATACATATTAGTCATATGCGTACCTTTAGAAACGAAAAATTGGGACCAAAAATACTGTACCCAGTATCAGTGTTTACGTACTAAACGTAGTCTACTATATGTATACCTGAATGATGTATCTTTTGGATGTGACTGGAATGACTATATCAGCTTTTAAAGTTTTACTGACAATTACAGTGACGCCTACTGAAGTATTTTAAGAATGAAAGTGAAGAAGGAGAAGCAACCGTGAGATTGACAACGGCATCTTATATGTAGAAAACCTCATGGGGGAAATGTTTGCTTATCTAATTCATACATGCCATCCTGTTGTTCACCAATCAACAACTATACAGATTCCAGACAGCCAATGACACCTGAATGACAATTACAAAATTCACACTAACACGTTTAATATCCTCAGGTTGTCTACTCTACTATTACAATTTTCACAGACCCAGAAATTTCACTCTGAAAGAGGTTGCATTTCAAGCTGTCTTTTAATCTGCCACCACTACCCTCAATAAATATGGAGGTGATGCCTATTTCCTACTAAATTCAGCTCTTCCCTGTATTTCATGAGATTTATCTTAACAAATCACAATATCAGAATCTTGCCTTGGCAACACGTCTATGCAAGGGTGTTGTGTGTCAAAAAATTTCTTTTCATTAATAGCTCAGGCCAATGTTACCATTCAAGAAACCCCCATTCATTTTATGCCCAGACATGATCAGACACTTACTAGGTCAATGAAGCAGTGAGAAGTGTTAATTCTGTCAGCTCTGCTTAATCACCTTCCACATAATATTCCCTTAAATGCAACATTGAAATGGAACATTTTTTTGTCCACATAATTGTCACTTGATAATGGCAACATTACTTCAGGATAATCCCAGTTTCTCTGCTTTTTAAAGCATGCCTTCAATCATACAGTCACTTATGCACTATATGTCTGGCCAGTCCACCCATATTTAAAAGGATCAATTGTTTTTTCCACATAACTGTCATCGGATAATGGCGACATCTTTCTAGGATAATTGCATTATTTCATGGATTATAAACAGTGACTGTAAAAATCTGCGCATAAAGCATTAATGTTGCTAAAAAACATTTACAGATCAGTGAAATTATGCAACAAAGCAGAGACAGGGATAAATAAGCCTGACAATGTAGTCATAATTCTCGGTCAATAGCACTGTCACAGGTGTAACAAGACACCTTGCCCAACCACCAACTGATAACAGACAGTTTCATATCACATGTTGCCTTATGGATGTCTTGAAAATAGGCATTTTCAGAAGGGCCGTCCAGGTCAAAGACCCTAACCACCAACTACACACAGTACAGCACAGCACAGCACCCGTTGTGAGTTTGGTGACACCATAGCCTGGTGCATATCACAATATGTTACTGCCAAGTGACTGTCCTATGAGGAAAAGGGTAACCTTCCCTCGCCTTGTACACCCCCTTCCACNCTTCCCTTATCCCAATATCATACAAGAAGTGGCCAAAACTCATGGCATTGCTCATTAACAAATCCACTTAACTGCAACTTTTCCTGCATTGCACAATTAGCAGAGTCAACTGCTTAATTTAATTTTTTTTATTCACATGACTCACGTCACAACTTGTATGGAGAGTACATGACTATCATACATACATATCTAAAACTTCAAACAGATCATAATATAGAATACAATTTTACATAGCAACTCGTAGGCACTAATAACAATAAGTTGCACATCATGTTATCTGCCCTGCAACCTCTTTAATTTAGCCAGCATAACATACCCATGTTCTGATTCAAGGCAAATGACCGGAGTGGAGGTGTTCGGTGGGGACAACTTGCCAGCCTGGCTTGTCAATGCAGACAGGGATCCACTGGATTGGCGGGGGACATTTCCCTTCGCTGAAAATGAAAACATAATACCTGACTTCATATTTGCACCTTTGCAGAAAAAAAAGTTGGGATGAAAAAGATTATACACAGATGGCAGTCAACGATGATTTCAAAAGATACATACAGCCATATATATTGTCTTCATTTATGCCACAAACCACAAGCAAGTGCCACATGACTGGTAGTGGCATGAAATGGTATAAGTCAGGTGGTATGAGTCCACAAAGTACCATCTCATAACAGCTTATTTTATGCTTAGAATAATCAGTGATTGCCAACTACACAAAATCTTCAGACCTGAAAATTTGTTGGCACAATATTATCATCTACACTGACCATCAGACTTTACACAACAGGAGATAGACTCTGGAATGTTGCTGGATAGAGTGGGGGGGGNGGGGGGGGGGAGAACCTGTGCAGAACATTTTCAGAAAATACAAAACAAAACAGGAAGCAAAAATGCCAATCTCAGGCCACTTCCAGCTGGAATCTGGTGAATATTTTATTCAGGAATTGCACACCAACAACCACGTAAAGACGCTCTAAGACTCTTATAAAGAAAATGGTACCACACTCTGGTAAAGTCAGCCATAGGAGAAAAATTCAATCATGAAAATATCCACATGTAATGTATACATCTGTCAACATGGCAACAAAAGAAAATTTAGCCCTGGACACCTGGTGCCCACCTTACTACTACGGATCAATAGTGAGAAAGACAGAGAGAAGATCAGGTGCAAATTACTCTGCATCTTTCACTGAAGAAGCCGGTGAAACAGGAGAAGCAGCAAATAGTGGCATCTCACGGCTACATAAAATATGCCACCCCCATTTTCACATGTTCCTTTCCCCTTCTCTCTCCCTTCTTTCGCCCCTGAAAGCGTGACCTTCTCTCCCCCTCTCCCCACACGCCCGGCCCCGACGGAGGTGCCAACATACCCTCGTCCCGCTAGATGAAGGTGGGAATGACATGTGGCTCATCTAGGGGAAAAGAGAGCTCTTAACAGTCAGCGTTAACTTCCTGCATGGTATCGCCGCAGTGGCGGCACTTCATTCATGACATCGGACTTGTAAGGTGAAGATCAGCGCTTTTTGAGTGAGTATTGCGGACCCCAGCCCATCCCCCTCCAAAAATGTGCAGCTCTTACATTTGAAAATGAACTATCAGCCCCCTCCCCCCCCCAATTTCGCCAAGTTTTGGTTGTTGTAGTTTGGGGGGGGGGAATTGGTGAAAGAGGTTGGGGAGGGGAGCAAATGAACAAATCTACTAGTTCCGTTAGTTTTTTAACTGTTTAGCGTTCATAAAAATAAATAAGTAAATACCAAAAACAGGTTGTAACTGAATAATCACTGCCAAGATATATTCTAGACCTGTCGGACACGGATCTTTTTGAAAAAAAAAATGAATATAATATGTATGTAACAGTCTATGCGAGTACCGTGTTATTCACGCCCCATTCACGCAAAACTGAATCTTCTCTTGGTCTATGCGCGCAATGAATTCACTGACCTAGGAGATCTGCGAAACTAGGGAAAAGTATCTCAGCAGAGAAAGCTGATAAGCCACAAAAATATCATCGTGAAACAAACACAGAAATCATTCCGGGAAACAATAACATGGCAGCGACAAAAAAAAAAACACAACAAAACAACGTTACAATTATTTTACATGTAATAATAATACTAATAATGCGGTTTATAAGTCTCATTTCCAGGCTAATGCCCGCTCATGCGACTTCACACTATTATTACCCCAGCAGGCCTGATCACTCTAGGACCTTCTCGACTCCCTGGGGAGCATACAGTGCCGCTGCCATTTATAGGCGCTGATCACTAGCATTCTGACAATATCCTCCACTGCCTATGGCCAGGTACCCATTTTACAGACGGGTGGACTGAGGAAAATGTGAATGAAATGCTTTCCCAAGGCACTAACATGACCGTAGTCGGGAATCGAACTCAGGACCTTTAGATCTTGAATCCAACGCCGTAACCATTAGGCCACGTTGCTTCAAGTCTGAAGAATTAATTCGCTTGAAGTTGTGTATATGTATCACTGTACTTCGTATGGCTGTATCACAGCTGCCTGACCTCATAAAATCTAGGAAAACAGGCTTTCACTGTGGTCTCCGACGCTCTCACTAGAAATCAATATGGATTTATGTTCCAGGAAGAGACAGAAACTGGTCAACTGCAATATTATTTTTTCACAGATTTAATGTCTGTTTCATATTGGTTCCTCTACACAAATTATAATGCATTCAGGAACTCTAGACTGCTACATTTCGACATAAGTTTATTTGTTTTCGGGACATTTCCAGAGCTTTTGCTGTTAGTAGCCAGGCGAGGATTAAACTGTCAACTTTTATGTCTATCCATGCAATACAACATCTCTGAAAATGTGCACGAAACCACCATCGCAAGTAACGCTCACTAACAAGAATACGAAAATATGTCCGTAAAGTAATGAATTGCCGCTAGGATTTGTATGGTCAACTCCATTTAAAAGGTAACAGGCGTGTTTTACGAACGAGAGGTGAGTAAAGAGGACGACTTGGAATATAAAGTCAGACTATGTCATAAATGTGGCATGCGGACCTAGTGAAGAGACCAAGAGACGAAAGTTATACATTGTTCTCATAGACATGTTTTTCAAAACTTACAAGAGAATTTCTTGAACACTAGTCCGCTTGTGATCTACTCACACACATACAAAAAAACTAACACAAAAATGTGTACTACCAAAAAAAACAAAAACAAAAAGAGTGGCTCGGGGACCCCAGCGTTCACCGCCCTAGGATCATTTCAGGATATTTACATATCGGATCACCTAATCACGTGAAGTTGCGAAGGCACTTTACCCGAGACATGACTGAGCCAAGGTAGTGCTTCCACTACTGCCTCTTGACCCGTAGCAACAGCTTCTAACCCGTATATTGACCCGGACTGTCACTGTCAAACTCCACCCCCAACCCTCAATTCCTCTGTGGTGGCGTATTATGGGAGGAACCTGGTCAGACCCAAAGCTTTACAGGTTAGTTCGGCATAAACTAACCGTACCAGGACCTTCGTCGCACCGGACGTTAACGCCACACCGGAATAGGGGCCAGTTCCCAACACACAAGCTTCCGCTGGTTGGGTGGTTATGTACTATTGAAGCGTCGGGACTTGCTTATATGACCTGCTATGGTGAATGTGTAGATGTTATGGTTTTAGGGGGTAATGGCATATAACCAAATATTTATTCAAACAGCAGTCGAACTGCTCAATAAACTGCAAAAAATGGTTTAGTAGGCCATATCCCACAATTATGTGTAACGAATTTCATTTCAGCCCTTCATTTCCATCTAAAAATCAATTAAATTCGCATAATTATATCCAAAATGTCCGCCATTGCTTGATCATCCCATTCCCATCATGCCTTCATGTTAGCAGAGCACTGTAAACAAAAGTGAACACTAGTGAATTTCGATCACAAACCACTATACACAGCACTCATACACGACCCAACAGAAAATTTATGACTACACATTATATACTCACAAGTCGGATAGTAGTAAACTGAGCTACACAGAACAAATGTGCATGATTTGAAAACACTATTCCTCTCCTTCAAAACTTCATTATCATTTAGCATTTGCTATCTGCCACCGTTTCTTCCTGGCTCCTATATCCTTTCTTTCTTCCAAGGACGAAACAATGTGTATCTTCCTTATGGCTACTCTTTGCTTTCTTCTTTTATTCAGCATAATAAGTTAGCTGGCATCAAGGCGATCATACTTTTCGCTGCTCTATAACTCTATAAATTCACATTTCCAAGTCAACCTATTTCCTGAAAGGAACTACAGGAATCTGAATATTAATTGCCAGCTGAATACAAACTTTCCTTATTCATTGCCGGCCTATGGAGCCTAAAATGGAAGGATGTCCACATGTGGTATATCCTACAACGAGCTCATGACCCGTACCAATGAACACATACAAGCGGGATTATTTTGATGATGTTAGTATCAAAAAGAGGGGCTTGGATTTTTGTGGGAGATAAACAAAGAAAGAGAAATGGTGCTGTTTTAGGATTTCCCAAGTTGACCCCAGTATCAGGATGTATGCCGAGCTTTAAGCCAACTTCACAAAGCGGAAGTTTAATATTCATTAATTCCGTTACAGAACCAAAAACATGTTTTATTCTTTGAGAAATAGCATTTCCAAATGGTTTGGGATCCTCTTTGTAATTATTTAATCAATTGATATATTTTTCAATGTATCACCAGTTACCACATATGGAAACATCCTCCCGAGAGGAATCTTATTAACATACAGACTGCCTCTGAAATACAAAATGTAATCCAGCCTGCACAATTATGGGAAGAAAATAATAAATTCATTGTATATTCAACTTGCCTACTTAGTCAGTAACACAGTGGCTTCCAAAACACACAGAGCTAGTCAGTAACACAATGGCTTCCAAAACAAAAAGGGATAATCACGGAATAGGACCGATCTTGTGGCTAAACCAATGACTAAATGAACTGCATCTATGCAAGAGCGGTCCAGTCCCAGGAGACTGCCAACAAAAAGAGCTAGTCAGTAACACAATGGCTTCCAAAACACACAGAGCTAGTCAGTAACACAGTGGCTTCCAAAACACACAGAGCTGAGAGTGTCACCAGACTAAGGCGTGTTGTCACCATAGAACACACACTATCTTGTGTCGTGGTAAACACACATATTAAACCAAATATTATAGTACACTGTAAACACTACGCGTCTTGTCGCAGACAACACATAATTCAAAGTCTGCAATAGGCTGGACAACAACAACAACAACAACAACAACAACAACAACAACAACAACAAAAGAGCTTCAGTCAAAAGGATGCAGGAGAAAGACAGAAAGAGACTTTTCTGCTTATTTAAGGACTGAAAGAAAGAAAGAAAGAAAGAAAGAAAGAAAGAAAGAAAGAAAGAAAGAAAGAAAGAAAAAGAAACGGGAGAGACGAGGACAGGAGAGGGGGNGGGGGGGGGGAAGAGGACATAGGGGAGGAAAGAAAACATGAAAATTAGAGATAAACAAGGAAAACTGTTGTCTCACAGAATAAATATATAGATCCAACTAAAAAATCACAGAATTCTTCTGAAATAACGCCTAGTTCAGCACATACACTGTAAATGATTCACCAATACACTAGAAATTACTTTAAACCTGTCTCACTCTCTAATATATAATACACACAGCCTCCTGTCCTGTTCTACACTTGCTATAGAAATCGTGTATTTGGACTAACGCGTACGGCTGAATGCTAATCACAGCATAAAATCGTGACACTGACAAGAAATACCGTAACAAGCAGGAGGGCGCTTCACCCCTCCCCCTCCGCTATCCACGACCCTAACCGTGTTTTCCTATGTGTTCTCTTTAGTACCCATCTACTATGTTATAGCAGTTGTTTTTTTTTAATAATGGATATTGCAGCTTGTTACATTACAATGTTCAGTCTACACCGGCGTTATTTCTTCTTTTTCCTAAACTCCAGTAAACAAAAGGGCGGAACTGAGTGGGTAAGGAGGGGGTGGGAGGGTGAGGAGAAACTGACATAAGTGGAATATATAATGACTAGCATTAGTGCGGAAACAACATAATATTTTTTTTTAAAAAAATAAAATAAAAGCACTCCCTTTCTTATTCGCAAGTACTTGTGCAAAATGCACACTGACTAAACTTTACAATGATAACACCTAAATAATAAAATTTCCTGCCCCGATTTCTCATTCCATTTCCCTTAATTTTTTGCCAAAATAGCTTCACAATTTAGCGCTTGACAAATGGAATAGGGGATCCTCCTCACCTCCCCCCCCCCCCCCCCCCCCCCCCCNCCACCCCTCCTTCCGCACAATTTATGCACCCAAGTAGCCTGACACTTCTCTGAATCCAGATCAGGGACAAATGTATTTTCGCAAATTGGGAACGCACAGCATCAGCAAAGAGATAAACTAATGTGTGAATATCAAACTGAAATGTAAACGGTAAATTAAGGGATACACAATGGGAAAGACACGCGAAGAAAAGGTGGTGCCTATTAGGTTCAGATCATGTCAAAGAGTTAATGTATGACTGATGTATTCCTGAAAACCAAGAAAGAAATGCCTATACTGAAAGAAAGAAAGAAAGAAAGAAAGAAAGAAAGAAAGAAAGAAAGAAAGAAAGAAAGAAAGAAAGAAACAAAGAAACAAACAAACAAACAAACAANTTTTCAAGACTGCGTACGGACCCTGAAAGAAACAAACAAACAAAGAGAAAAGAACATGCGTGGAGGGATGGAAACAGAATGCTGCTTACAAGCTTACATATTTTCTGTTACTGCAAGCTAATTATGAAGTAATCTGTTCAGTAGAAAAATAGAAAAATACGATCTTTTTTAAAAACAAATTGTTCATTTATTTGTGAATGGACCGTAATCATATTTCCAAACTTTAATAAAGACTGATACAAAAGAAAACATGGTGCATTTTTTACACTAAAGGGTCAAAACACTTAAACTTGTGTAAACAGATTCCCCCCCCCCCCCCCCCCCCCCNCCCATAACCTTCCTATCCCCAAGGAGTTATGGGCCTGACCCTTCTCAGAATTCTGAGATATTTGTGAACCACAATTACAGAGAATCCACAAACAAACTTGAGGGCACATTATTATTTCCTTTATTTACAGACAATTTACCAGCTTTTTTGTGATCACAAACTTTACAGGCCCTTCTAAGGCTGTGGTAACCCCAGTTTGTAGTAACCCAGTTTAAATTATCCATGATTCCATGTCTGTGGTTTTCAGTCTGCCATCTGCTGTGATCAGCTGAATTTACAAAACATG
This sequence comes from Ellobium chinense, assembly GCA_033807755.1. Taxonomy (NCBI): domain Eukaryota; kingdom Metazoa; phylum Mollusca; class Gastropoda; order Ellobiida; family Ellobiidae; genus Ellobium; species Ellobium chinense. Next base: position 1,027,541 of record JAWQUT010000004.1, read on the forward strand.
TCCTTCCTTCTTAACACCTTGAATGAAATACATGTGTAACTAATAACTTTCGCCACCTGCTTTGATTAGATAAATTTTTAAAACATCATGTCCCTACTGGCTGAAATAGAGCTAGACTTAGCTTTCCTCTGTGTCTACCTCTAGTCTTGAGCTATCTGTGCTACCACTCATTCACTAAAAAGTCTTCATTGCATTAACATACAATCGTTCCATTAAGTCACATTAGGATTAGATTTGAATTCTACATTAGATCATGATAGCCGTATTTTACTCGTGGGCAAGTCATGGCATGGTCATTTACCACATGAACAGAATCAGTTCAGAGTTTGGACCTATGTGCAGACACTGCCAATATCCATGCGACACAACTGGCCACATCTTTTCATCTGCTTGAGAAAAGGGAAACTTTACTGTCCAAGAATCAACCATCCAAAATACCCAATACCGGCCAAAGAAAGCGAAAACCCAAATACATAAGACTGGATTTAGCTGACAATAGTGAATACTTACAGCATAGATTAACAACAATAACAACAACAGCAATTCCCCTCTTGTCCCCTACCGTCAGTCTCTTCTACCTTTTCCCACAGGCATTCTTGCATTTCAGATCTTGCTATTATTGTCAGTACTGTTGTAGTGCTGCTTGGTCATGAGCTGCAATCTGAAGAGGCACAATTGTGCCTTAGCAATGAAAAAATGGTTTCACTGACTAATATCAAGTGGCACCACAGAACTCAAGAGTCACAGGTCCATTTAAACATGGCACAACAGTGGGAAGTATACTCAATGATGGCTGCTTCATATTTTGCAAGATTCAGTTATTTTGTTTCATGAAAAAAATCACTCCAGCACAGGGGCCAATCAGACACCTGCCGTTTCTGCTTTTCTGGCCTGGTCTAGTCTTCCTCTGTGTCCCTAAGGCAGAATTCAACTTTCCAGCCAGCAACTGGCAGTCATGAAATATTCTGGACAAGACTGCATGTTTACTTCTGAATCGTCAGTCATATTTGAGCTGACTACTGCTTGTTACATACAGCCCCCAGCCCAATTTATGCCTCCCATTTCATGAAATGAATACAGTGATCTTCACCTATGAACCCGGCAACAGTACAGGTTAGAAGATTCCAATTTGCTTCTATTGAGTACGTTTGTCAACATACTGAATCTCATTTCTCATAAGAGGTCTTTTTTCACAGAGATTACTATGTATATATATACTGTATATGTTTGTCTTTGGCAAAGATATGGGTTCAAAGCTAGACTAGATTTTCTTTTCATTATCATATTTTTAGATATGTAACTTTAAATTAATCAGAAACTTTCAAATTCATAGCAAGTTCCAAGGTATCTTGTTATCTTCAGCAACAGGCTCTAGGGAGGCAACCATAGTGCTTTGCTGAACATGCTTCCCCTAACTATCATAAATCATTTATTCAGTGCTCACTAATTACCAGCACCTTTCCTTATTCTTATTCCCCACTCCATACACTACTTCTACCACTACCAACAGCTCCTGTATAAATCCATTATCCAACGGCAGTGTCTGTTTATGAATCACTATTTCTGCAGGTTCAGAACTCACCTCCCAGGCAAAGTCCATTGTTGTCAACACACATTACTCCTGACACCCCTGGGATGCGGAAGCTGCAAAAAAGAAAAAATACTATGAATCATGTGGTAAATGATAAACATGACTGACATTGTTACTAGGACTAGCTGATCTCAAAATTCCATTGTCCTACAGTTTGTGGAAATATGTGGCTTGTGCCATTTTATATCACAGCAGTCAATCAGATATCACCTTAAAAAAGCCACTTTTTGTTTGTCATTTCAGTTTTGACTGTCTCATGGAAGGTGCGTTCTTACTTTCTGATATAATAAATACCATAATTTCATCCTTCTCAATAACTCTCCTGACTGCCATAAGGCAAATCAGTGACATTTAAGCAGCTTTCCCCCACCAGATTAACTACCGTATTACTTTCATCATGTTCTAATTCTGTTTGCACCTTTAGGAAAAAATTCTGAAAGAGACTCATACCCTTAATCAGTACACATGCCTAAGGACGTATTATTATTATTTATAAGCTTCACACTTTGATTACAATAAATGACAACAATACTTTTTTTCACTAACTATGGCAATTTACATCCTTTTCTAACTGTCTAAAGCTTCTGATGACAATAAAACAGTGTCAGCTCATGAATCAATCCCCAGTGAGAACGCCATTTTGCTTGTCAGAATACACATTTAAAACATGGACAAAGAAAGTAAAGTAGAAAAAATTTAGTGGAAAAGAACTGATGCACCTAGTCTATCTCACTGGGCATTAGAATAGTGACTCTCCTCAATTGGTGCTCCTGTCTCGATAGACTTTAGGGTTAGGCTAGGGCTTAGGCTTAGGGATTCGCCCTGACTGAGGTTCCTGTTTTCATGGGCATTAGATTTCCGTTTGTCTAAGATATGAAGCTCATTTGGAAATCCTTCCCATGCATACTAATACAGACTTAACCAACCCTCAACCCTATCTGACCCTTTACCCCTAATGTCACCAAAGTCCATCGAGACAGGAGTGTCACTGTCAGTCATAGACATAGTCACAAAGTTTCATCAACGACAGTCCCTACCCATGTCCGTCGTGACTGAAGCATCAGATGTAAGTGTAAGTCTCATTTGGAATTCTTCCTATTTTTGTCATCAATCTAACAGAAGATCTAGACTAGTCTATTCTATTATTCAAAGGAATTTTTCTGAACGTAAACTGTTGAGTGGTCTCAGTGCAGTGGTGGTTGAATCAGAATGATTGAATGTTGTTGTTCTGAATGTTCTGTCAGCTATAGGCTATAGTCTAGTCTAGAATGTGAAACTATGAAGGGCCCTTTTTTGCTCTTTAGAACCAGTGCATGTGCTAATAAAATAGTTTCATACTTACGCTTCTTCCATCTGCTTTTCTAAAGCTTTTTCCATTTTCACATCGAGTGTGTTTGATCGCCGTAAGACAAACCACAAGACCAACAATAACAAACGGAAGTAGGAATTTATCAAAACTTCGTTCTTCTCATGGATCGATGGCTCTACGCTCTCCGCCGGGCCGGGCCACCGGTGAACGTGCCTATGTCTTCGTGAGTCCGTCAATGCATAAATGGATAAATGTATACTTGCGTGAGTGAGTGAGTGAGTGAGTGAGTGAGTGAGTGAGTGAGTGAGTGAGTGAGTGAGAGAGTGAGCAAGCAAGCGAGCGAGCGAGCAAAAGACACTACATCTATATGAGTAGGTAAGAATGAATGAATGGGCGGGCGGGGCTAAGTGGGCGTCAGAGGATGTGTAAATGAGGGAAGTTGTGAGCGAGGGACTGACTGACTGACTGGCAAAAGGCGAAAAATGAGTGAATGACTTAGCCCGTCGGGGGAAGAAAGAGTGTGTGCTATCAAACTACTTCATGATAAATATTCAGTTTTGTCTTATCACGAAATTTCAAGCAACCTTTTCTGTAGTCTTCCTATCGGTACTGCCTCACTAATACCTGCTCCTTATCCCTGTGTCGTACTTTCCCTCTTTAACCCCTTCCTTTCTTCCTCTTCCACTCTTTATTTCTCTCTGTGTCTAGTTCTTGCCACTTTTTGCTCAACCTCTCTATCTCTCTATCTATCTATCTATCTATCTATCTATCTATCTATCTATCTATCTATCATCTATCTATCTATCTATCTATCTATCTATCTATCTATCTATCTATATCCCTTTTTTCTGTCTCTCCCTCTCTCAACTCTCTCTCTCCTCTGTTCTCTCTCCTCTATTCTCCCTTTGCATTCATACCATCATCATAATCCTCGTAGTCTCCCTGTCTATTTTCTATGACCAGAACACGTTATTTGAGCGATGTTTCATCATTAGAGTCGAGCAACTTCCCACAACTCGGCACACATATATTAATTATTGTTATGTACCCTTTTGTTAGGAGTCATCATGCTATGAAGCTGGACCTACCAATTTTTCTTCTTCTTCTTTTTCTTTTGTCAGAATCTTTCCGATGATGTATGTATGTATGTATGTATGTATGTATGTATGTATGTATGTATGTATGTATGTGTGTGTGTGTGTGTGTGTGTGTGTGTGTGTGTGTGTGTGTGTGTGTGTGTTCATGTGTATGTGTGCGTGCGCGCCCGCGCGTTTGTGTGCACATGCGGGGATGTAAGGGGAAGGGGGAGGGGGAGGAAGATTCTATTAACAGTGACCACATCTATGTTTCGGTTCTGTATTGATCTGAGGAAACACGGATAGTTGGTTGTTGTATCTTTATCGTATAGTCTACGGAAAGGAGGAATATTACGGAAAGCATAAATATAAGAGGTATTAGCTTTTGTAGGCGAGAAAGCGATGAGTAGTCGGGAAAGTTTATCATCACAATCTTGTTTGCGGAAGCTGTACATAAGGACACACGATATCTGCAGAAAAGGCGGGAAAGAAAAACAAAGATAAGAAATGTTATAAACAAGCCAAAACTCATGCAAAAAAAAAAATTGCAAGGATATTATCTCAGACAAGCACACATTCACACACCACGCCGAAATCGACAGCAACATAATATTACACATTAGTGCACTGGCTGCCGTTAAAATGAAGAACCTAGTATCTACCATTTTCATGTTTTGCTACAAATGACGAAAAACTGTTTCTTTTAATAACTGTTGATAGAATAGTCGCATCGTTACCTATTTTACTATAGACGCCTTTAAAAATGAGGTATCGATGCCAAACTAAGATTATCAGACGCAAAATTTTCCAACGATTTTAACGATATAAAAATGTCCATTTGACCCAGATACGTAGATACTAGGTTCTTCATTTTAACGGCAGTGTGTTCTCGGGGTTCCCGGAACTGGCTTAGCGAATCAGAACACGGCTTATTGGACTTGACAACTTTACCACTGCAGACGATGAAAAATACCTGAAGTAATAAATAACTTTTTAAAAAAAATCACTGAAAAAATATTATTTTGTCGATTTTGTTTGACTAAAACCTAGACTGAGATGTATCTCATTCCTACTTAAAGTTTGGTCATCCTGCCGTCGGTGGTAAGTGATGAGAATAGAAAGGAAGGCTCAAATCTATCTTTATATGAAACAATATTTATATAATGATGCCATCCAGAAATGTATTGTGTCATTCGTACTTTCACCATTTGACTATTGTAATTCACTTCTGATCGGGCTATCAGATGATAAAATTAGCTACACTGTGAAAAATTTCACCGTAATTTTACGGTAACTTACAGGTAGCCTAAATAGTAAATATATATTATACAAAAAGTTCAAAATCATGCTCCCCGATTATCCCGAAAAAAATATAAAAACGTGATAATGCCACATTTCTCCTAAGACTTCTGCATTGGCTGCCAGCGAGGGTCAGGAAAGAATAAAGCCACTTTCTGTTTTCGATCACTGGAATCCACTTTACCATCTTATATATCTGATCTTTTAACACCACATACATCATCTAGGGCACTCCGATCTTAGGACTCCAGACTCCTTTCCATCGCATGTTCTCGAACATTCTCTTTGGAAAAAAAAACAACAAAAACACACAGACATAATCAAAGACAACAGATAGATTGGTTTACTTCCAGGTGATATTGTTTTAATCTTCTTTTTTTTTTTGCATAATATACATAATGGCATTTCTTGCAATATAAACTATATGATAACAAGGAAAGGAAGCGAAGGAGCGAAAGGAAAGTGAAATGAAGAAACAAAAGTTTCATAATAAGACCATTAGTGTACATCAAATTCATAGCTGTTGGTGTTCACTCTCTCATTACTCATTCACGGTCTGCAATAACAAGAGTATTTAAAAAATAACAATAACCAAAAGGCATTATGTTATGAAAATTGAAAGCAAAACAGCCTCTACCATTATTCTTAATCCCAATGTTCTTCACCCATCGTAATGGCAGGTATTTCTTCGGATTACTGTATTTGGAAATCACTGAATTTAACAACCGCACTTGGAGACAATATATACTGGCAAAAAAACAAAAAAAAGCACTCACCGTAAACGGTATAGTAATTAAATTACACTTCATTTGTTCTGTCAGATGAGAAGATAGAGTCTGTAGTTTAGGAAGAGATACAGGGAGTGACTGCAGGAAGGAACAGGTAGCAGTGGAAAAAGAGAATACAAAAGAGAAGGAAGAGGTTGAAGAATGGGCTAAAGAACAGATGGAATAAGAAATTGTACATCTTTTAAAGGACATTTGAATGCAGTGAATATGATTGATCCTAACCTAACCCAAACAACACACCATTAATCATTTATGTTGTTTATTCTCATCTCCGTTCCATCCACAATACCAAATGTCACCTGAGCCTAAAGCCAAACTTATAACTTATCTAAAACGCCTCAATTTTTTTTTCCAGTCTTTCGATTACCGTTCTCATTTACCTCTGATAACTGTAACTATGAGTCTAAATCTCCTATATGAAATCTCCCTTCAACAAACATTATCCAGGAAAGAAAGGAACAATCTCCGGCGAAACATTTTGATGAGACGAAAAATAGACTAATCGTTGTTTTTTTTTTATCTGTGCTCATTTCGCATTCCGAAGATGCCAATAACATCTGCTGGCAATTTGATATGCAAATTTAAACAGTCCCTATAAAATCAGAAAATTGGCCATGGGGAGTGGGGAAAGGGGTTGGATTTAAATTTTAAAGGCTTAGATAGGTGCAAATACATTTGTTGACTCAGAATAGGTGAGGTTTAGCCATCAAGTATAAACTTTTTGGTTGTTGCTAGGTGGGTAAGGTTACCCTGTTTACTGAGTGAAAAGGCCTAAAATATTAGGTAGCCTGCTTCACTGCCTAAGTTCTCAAAATCTAATTGGTTTAGGGGCATTTTTCTTTGTGTCAAAATTTGGAGGAAGAGCTAAACAACATGTGTGGAAAAAATTTGGCTTGGGACCCGTGGAGAAGTTACTAAGAGGTGTAAAACCTTATATAGCCAGCAGTGAAAAAAACATTGGCATCTTCATACCTGAAAAGGAAATGAGCTAACATTGGAACCACTATATTCAAGCCTTTCACCCCTCTTCCAAACTGTCTATGACACAGTGAACATTGTGTTGCGTGTTAATCCTGTTATCAAGTGTGGATGTAGAGCACATCATTCCTGCTCTAAGTGGTCCATAATCCAGTGATAATAATGTGACAGACTGGTGTAATAGCCATAGTGGTTTTCCCTGTCACAGCCCACTCCCCATGACACGATTCCTGCCTGAATAGACCGCCCGCTGAACTCCAGCACATATGGACCACCGCTGGGGAATAGAACACAAGATAGTTGAATCATCTGTACAACCCAGACACTCACAGATGTCTAACATTTGTGGAAATAGTGTGTGCATTAAATTCACACCTATGATAGAATACAAACATTAAATGCACACATTAGGTAATGTATATTTCTAGAACTAGACACTGAGACATATAACTAGCTGTCTGATCGTCACTTACAACAAATTTATTCATAAACATTTCCTGGCAGACACCGAACTTGAAAATATAAACATACTCACGATACAAAAAAAAAAAACCAATGATAAACACAGTGTATACATTTCCAACATCATAAATAAATTAGATGGAATATTTTGGCTGGACAGCCAGACTGCCCCGTGAAGAGTATTTTGGTTGGACAACCAGATGGAGATTTTTCGTATGTGACACAACCCAGCAAAATGCTTCTCACTCATCTAAAAAAACAAATGGGGTGGAGGGGGGGAATTATTTATAGACTGATTCATGTGGAGTCTAAGTCTTTCTCAGATTCTGAGTCAGCGTGGTAATCCACTGAATTAGAGAGAGTGTTTGGTGGTATAGATGATGTAGATGGTGGTGTTTAGTATATAAACTTGGGAAGAAAAAAAAACTCGCAATCGGACAGGGGAGATGACTCGAGGAAAAAAGTTTATCCTCGGTTAAACATACATTCCCATCAGAATATTCCATGCGGTGAACGCTGGCTGCCTAGCCAATATACTCACTCTGAAATAAATTAGATGCTACCGAACAATAACAATTTTCTAGCCTACAGAAGATACACATATAATATGAGAAATCAGACATTTTCCCAAGAGTGTAAGAGATTGTGTCTATTCATTACCTCCTTCACCATTATCCAGAAGGGAAAGATGAAGTGTCATTATCATATAAGCTGATCATCAGACAAAGCGTCAGGAAGCAGAATACAATATGCATAGTAAGGAAATGGATGGACAACACAAAGACATGTCTTTCTAAACAAGCGACACTGTGTATCATGGGCCCGTTAGGATTCCTTGTGGCTAATGACATCGTGGAAGACGAACCCGCTAGCTCTGCTCCATAAGAAAACATGTAGGCCTATGTAACGCTAGCTAGTCGGCCCAGATTAGGTCTTAATGGGAATTACGCCACGGGGGATTAGAAAAGCCATCGCACCAGCCATGATGGAATCGAATGCCATTCCCAGGTGGCAGCTAAGAACGACTGGGTCGGATCCAAGAATGCTGTGTGTGTGTGTGTGTGTGTGTGTGTGTGTGTGTGTGTGTGTGTGTGTATGGAAAGGGGAGGGGAGGTGGGGGTAAATGTATGCCATGGATGTGAACAACCGCTGAGGTCGGGGCCATAATTAAAGGGGGTTCGGAGACATGCTCTCCAAGGAAAATTTTCATGAGAAGGGAACAAATGGTGCAATTTGGACCATTTCGAGCCGCAATTAGATGAATTTTTGGTCATGTCCGGCTATTTCTTCATGTGGGTCATTCAGCCGATGGCGGTCTGGGGTCCCTAGGTCCTCCTGGATTCACCCCAGAATGGATGTGATAGTCCTAAAAAAAACTCGTTTTTGGCAGCTTGTCCCAACAACTCTTTTGATGATGATTGGAACACGAAGAGTGTCAGTATTAGACAAGCGGTGCCACTAAACACAAAACATCTCATACAAGTGCTAATATACGTATACATAATATAAACAATGTAGTCTAACTCACCTATCACCGGCACAAGCATCGCCTCTCATACTCCTAGCATAGCCGGCACAGAACATGCCAGGGGTGAAGGTCGTATTGACGGCAGACGCTCGTTCGCGACAAATATCTCGTGACACATAGGGAATCTGCAGTGAAAATGAAAGTTCTATATCAAGAGAAGTTTGAATACACATTAATAAATATACCCTAATGATGGGTTGCGTTTTGCACATACCATTGCATTTAACTCTTTTTGAACACGGATATGTTGGCAAATTTCGACGGCAATATTTAAGGACATTCTCAACTAAAGTAAGCAGTAGAGTTAAAATGAAAAAGGAAGCTTGGGACAGTCCATAGACATTATCACTGTCTAGGGCCTCTCACGTGTGTGTTTTCTCTTTTATAACCCAATCCTAAATCTGGCTCCAGGCGGGAGTGTCCTGTTATCTTGCACACGCATGAAATCAAAACTATCAGTGCCAGTGTCATGCATGCAGTCTTAGCATGCTTTAAGATTTAGATTATGCATGATTTCAGGGCAGTAACTTGGGACTCCCAGAGGCCTATGCTGATTGTAAGGGGTTGGGATAGAATCCCGGAAGTCCGGCGAATTCCGTAAGCACAGTCGAGAAGTTCACACATCCCCTGACTAACGCACGCTAACTGGCGGAAGAAAGCGAAACGTGTGCCAGATTAACCTATTACCAGACTTGTGATCGCACGGAAGAAGGCGAGCGTCCATGATGTATAATTTACATCCTCCCCTTCTTCCCCTTCTTCTTTCAAGTGTTAAAAAAAATATATATCATTAATACTTTATGAATGGAACGCAAAAGGGGAAAATTGTGGATATCATGTTTCTCTCTCTCTCTCTCTCTCTCTCTCTCTCTCTCTCTCACACACACACACACACACACACACACACACACACACACACACGATTCACTCACTCTCTCTCGCTCAACTGTAATGTAGGGGACCCCATGGACTCTAAACCCATTCCTGATACTACAGGCCCCGCACCAGATTAGTCCAACCCTGGCGCTGATGCAACCCTCTATCCACATTACTCCTTCATTTGTTAAGACTATCTAAAATTATAAGATTGTACCTCAACAATATTTCATTACATGACCGTAAACTAACATCGCTAACTTCCACTGCGTTTATTAATTCCATGACGTTCTTACCTGCACTTCGTGAAGTTTTGCGGGTACGCGGCCATGAGCTACTCTCCCTCCACAGCCAGTAACAACACCCAGTTTTCCTGGCGAAATTAAACCACAGAGGGTCATAGTCATCATTAAACAACAACTGTGAAGTTCATATCTCACTCATCAATATCATAAATCAAGACAATTATCGAGAATATATATATTATATCTACATAATCGTGAGGGTTATACTATCAAGTGAGCTGTGAAGGTCACGTATCGACAAAGTCATCAAGGTCACAATTCAAAGACAATAAAGAATAATATTATTATATCTACAAAATCGTGAAGGTTATATATCAATGGTGGCTTGTGGGTCATAGCCATCAAGGTCATATTTCAAAACAGTTGTCAAGGTTAACACAAAGGGAAACAAGAAGCCTCGTGTAAATTTTTCATTTCAGGCTTCTTTCGGTTTTACACCGAAACTCTGTTCAAGCCGAACATAAGTCTTTTAAGTTCCGCGGATTTCATTTTAACCATTATACTCTCCTTCCCCCCCCCCCCCNNNNCCCCCCCCCAATCTTACCACCATTTTTTTTTATTTCTCCTCTCATTTGTTCCAGGTATGACTATGCCAGCAGTTCATGTCATTTCATTTGTAATTTTAAACAGTCCCTATAAAATCAGAAAAAAGTTGATCATGGGGAGGGGACGGAGGGTTAGATTCGAACTTTAAAGGCTTAGATAGGTGCAAATATTTTTATTGACTCAGAATTGGTGATGTTTAGCTATTCAAGTATAAACTATGACGCTGTTGACCCTATTTACTATAAGAAAATGATTCACTGCCAAAGTTCTCAAAAACTAATCGGTCTCGAGGCATTTTTCTTTGTGTCAAAATTTGGAGAAAGAGTTAATCAATACGTGTGGAAAGTATTTTGGCATGGAACTCCTGAATCAGTTAATGAGGGGAGTAAAAGTAAAACCTTATGTAGCCAACAGTGGGAAAAACACTGACATCTTCATACCTCAACTGATCCGACCGACCGATCCC
>JAWQUT010000004.1:1038810-1061072 GCA_033807755.1 Ellobium chinense
CTAAATATGCCGTTGCTGCACCACTGACACACACTTATAATATACTTACCAGAGGTGAGAAGCTCGTCCAGAAACTCCGGCGTCTCCAGACATATGGGCATGACGTCGTCGTTGAAGTGAACAGGTTGGTCAAGTTTGAAGAGGGCCAGGTCATTGTTGTAGTGGGTGTCATTAAATTGCTCGTGGACCAAGTAGGACTTCACTTGCCTGATGGAAAAAAAAAACAACAAAAAAACTAACAAATATGACATGGGGTGGCAGGGGGAAATAGTGAGAAGGATTATACAACATACAATATCTCTCACAACATACTGTAGAATAAATAATCTTTGGAATCATTAATAGCATTAATTTCCCGCATGTGGTGAAACGTCATCAAACCGTAGCGACAGCAGATAGTCTACAAGCACAGCCGCCATTTTATGCTGGAGGAAAAACAAACGTGGTTCACACTGAGACATAACGGGTATGTATTGATAAGTGTTTGTGTAGAGTTTTTTTTTTTATTCTGTGCACTATATTGCATCTGTATTAGAGTTTGTCCCTTAAATCAGCGAGCCATTCTTAATTTTTGGATGATATCAAAGGTCATTTAGGTACTTCACGACTGAGAACTTCAGCATTCAGCCAATGCCTCTCCATTAAAAAAAATTAAACAACAACGTGGCAAGTAGGTCTTCCTATTTATGACTCTTATCATAGATCTCTGGATACCAGTCTTGTCACTCCACTCATGAATCAGCTATATCCAGAACACCAGTACATATCTGGGATCCATATAGATTTTACACCAAAATCTGGGGATGGTCAAGCCTGCATAGTACCTATTTGCTGTATGAGCCTGTGTTTTGCCCACCCGTTTCTCACAATAATCCTACATAGTTAGTACTTATCTCTTTCTCTTTCTCACAATTTAAGTATCCCACACCAGATAATTAGGCACCAACATGGACATGACGAGAGGTCGGTATCTGCATTTATTATATCTTCAGCATCTTACACCACATACTGTCATCGTATACTAGACAGAAGTTATTTCCGTCCCATATGGGGCTCTAGTGTTTGGTGGCTTTCTGTCAATGCACTAGCTTTTCAAGTAAAGTCAGCGAGTTATCTTCAGGCTCAAAACTGGACATCGCAGAGACTAAAAGCCCATCTGAGAGGTATTGTATTCAATACTAGACTACTTTGTTTTTACGGCACTGCTGACCAGATACTTCAAACGTCCTCCAGGAATGCTGTAGCCTCATAACCGTGAGAGAGCAAACATGATCATCAGGAACAACAGTCGAGAGAAAACCCTGGGATATCTGTTCGACCTTAATAGGTTACTGGCCTCTATTGTTGTGTCTTCTTTCCGCTCTATGAATGCAATGTGTTATTCTACAAATTCTAGTGTGATTTCGGATTTTTTTTTACCCTTGGAGGTTAAAGTATTTCCATTGCCCGATCTTTTAAGGGGAAGAATAAGGGGCATCAACGCCCAAAATTTTCACAAATCTCTTTCAAACATAGTCACCTCTCCTTCTGACTTGGTCTCCAGTTTTCGTTAGACTGGTCTTGACTGCGTGCAAATACGTAGGCCTAACACACTTTATTTTTAAATGCTAAATTTGTACCTGAAACTTTAAAAATTGGATGCTTTATCTAGATCACAGATCTTTATACATATTCCTACACCCTGACACTGACCCCGGCAGCCCCCCCCCCCCCCCCCCNATGGGATTTTTTTTTATCAGCGGATTAATAGGATTCTACACAGCCAGTGATTTGGCCTATCAGTAGGTGCCAGAACCCTTATAGAGGATAGCGGCCCTCAAGGACAGGACTGAAGTAACGGCAATACCGAGGAAACGCATAAGAAGAAAAAGAAGAAATTACTCTACCTGTAGACTCCATGATGCCCTGCACAGTGATGAGTTCCCAAGTAGATCTGGATGTGTCTTGGGTGGAAAGGATAGCCAAATGTCTGCTCAAACTGACCTATACAGTGGGCAGCAGTGAGCACAGTATCTGGAGAGATGAGAGACCCACCACAAAACGTCGTATCCTGTGGGGAAGAAAGTGAGAAAAAGACATGAAGAGCAAGAACTTTTTCTTTTATTAATTTTTTCCAATGTCAATTAACTTATTTTACAATGCCATACAATGTTATACATCTCATTCATAATACAAAAACATATAACAATACACATTATACACGTAATACCTAATATTATAAATCAAATACATAACTAAGTCATTGCTGGTCGCCAGCGGTGCAGCGCCCTGCCCCCCCCCCCCCCCCNCCCCTTCCACTCCAAGCTCTAAAACCAAGTATTCGTTTATACCTGAGCCCAGTGAGGAAATGGAAGTGAAGTGTCTTTCCCAAGGACACTACAACGTAAACCGCCCAGCTCGCGAGTCAAACCCATAAACCTAAGACTAGAACTTTTATTTTATGGGTTCAATATCCTTGCCGTGGTCATGTTTAAAATGTGCTAGGAGAGCTCATTTTTTTTTCACACTTTCCTCAATTCATCTGTTTGTATAATGGGAACCTGGCTCTATAAGCAGAGAAGAGATTTTGTGTGAATGTTGGAGTTCAGCAGGTTTTAAAATGACAATGAAACAGTGTGATTCCAGGGAGCTGAGAAAGGTATTTAGTGATCTGATTTGCCGGGGTAATAATATTGTGGTTAAGCGAATGAGCTCTTTTTGGACTTAGTCTATGAACTTTCTTGTCATGGGGCAGGAAGATCTTCATAATGTTCTAGGATATGTAAGAGTCACCGCATAATGGCATAAGTAATATTTCGATCGTTGCTCGATCTATTTGATATTTACAAGTCTTTACATTACAGCGTGTGCATAACCGTCTAACGACACATCACATACCTTCTTATCCTCTCTCAGTATTGCATGCCAGGGGGCGGAGCCAAGAGGAGCCTCCCTCCCACTGCTAATTCTGCCTGTCCCTGTCTCGTGAGGTTTGGTGCGTGGACGTCCACATGCTGGAATATGTGTCATCAATATAAGCATCAACAGCAACATTATTATCATCCTTATCCAGAATGTGAAATACCTACCTAGCACTACTGCCACTGCCGACAGTAACCACCCACTCCCTATCTACTGATTACAACCTACAATGCACCACTTAAATCTACTGTACCATCCAGCACATGGCCATGGATGATTAGTTCACCATCATTCATTCTTCCAATGTTTTAATTTAATATCCATCAGTCACCTTTCCATGTCACTATTCCACTGTTCCACTATTCCTTTATTCATCTTTGACATGTCACATTTCAACATCCATCATTCACCCCAGGCATGCATTATCCATCACTTATTTTTTTCTATGTCATAATCCAGCATCCATTATTAATTCTTGCCATACAACTTCCTCAACTTACCCTCGCCATGGCCTGTAGTCTCAACTGTAAGATAGGCAGAGACCTGTGCAAAACAGCCACTTTTAGCCCGCGCTGAGCATGTATACTCGCCGATATCTGTTTCCATCACAGGGTTGATCACAAGGTAATGGTTGACAAGTATCTGTGACAGTCAAGATTTTGGTCACTGGGATAGGTGTATTTATGATGCCCATGGACTTACTTATACAAAATGAGGTCAAATACAGTCATGTATACCTTACTCACGTTGAGATATATACTACCATATAAGCCAGTTCGCAAATTTCGGTCGGATACAACAGGTTTTACTCCCCCGCCTGATCTTATTCCGGATAAAGACTGGGCGGGGAGTAAAACTGTCCCGTTACACCGCTGCACACCTCTCTCAGTACACATATCTTACAGCACACTGATATCAGATGCATGTCCACAGTACCTTCAAACACAGTTTCACAAGATCATTTTCGTGTTAACTCACCCGTTTTCTTGGTCCCTGCTTAATAATGTCGCCATCTTTTCTCCACAAAGTGACGTCAGCATCAGGAACGTAACACTGGAACATGGCTGCCTGGCCCTCTCTTACCGTCATGTTGCTAGGCGACTTGCTAACGTCTACAGACAACACCAAGAAAATAATAAGCATTTCATTACGGTCCAGAGAAATAGAACATAAGCCAGATACAACACAAGCACAAAATACAGAACAAGATATAATCATAGCATGCCGCGTAGATAGCGGAGTCATGCATGTATATGGAAAATTCTACTGCGCGGAAGAGAACAACACAATATCATCAAAGAGCATCAGAAAGGAAGATCCCCTCCTCCCCCCTCCCTTTTCTTTGAACGACAGTCAGTTATTCGGTCTTTTACATTCTGCCAATTGAAGAGATTAAAGTCATATTTTTAGGGGCCCTGTTGTTGTTGTTGTTGTTGTTGTTGTTGTTGTTGTTGTTGTTGTTGTTGTTGTTGTTTTGGGATGAAAATTGAGGGTTCTTTGCTTTACTTCATGGACTTGCCTTGTGCATTTCAACTGGCTGTGACGTTAGAAAATGCGCTGTACTCTCTAATACTTTGAAGCCTGTAAAATTAATTTTCTGCTGTATATCATGAGATGCAGTGTAAAATAATGGTCCAGGGTCGACTTTCTTGTCCAGCTGTATTTGGAGAATACCTTGCCGACATTACATTACCAAGCAGACTGTTGTATGAAGATGTTGAGACAAGTGAGGTCACTGATCCATACCCCTTATGCCTCTAAATGAACTATTTGATTTTCTTTGGGGGAAGATAGTGGTCGTGTTCGAAAATTACGCTCTAATTGCTGCGTTTTGAGAATATGGGTCTGAGGCCAATGATGGCGTTTCAGGACATACCGCAACTACAAGCAGCTATCAGTGCTTCTGTACATGTTTTTATCCTGTGGGTAAGGGCCGAGCTACAGATCTGCAGGTCTTTCTGTAAGCATTTAAATGAGTAATTTTTTGGGAGGTATGTCACTCACAAAGACTGCAAGGTTCTGTCAGTTCCAGCCACAGTGACCTTTCCACAAGGTCACCAGAAGTGATGGCCATGCATGTGTACCGCCCAGAGTGTTCGTCCTTGACCTCAGGGATGACGACCACGCCTCCTGGATGTACTTCCACACCGCGAGACCAATCAGCGTTGGTCATGATTCGATCCTGGAATAACCTGGAGAGGGAGTTACAGCGGAGCCCTATGAACTGGATGTTGGGAGAAGCGTTTGCGTGAGTAAACTTTAACACAGAAATAAAGGGTAACGGTCATAGAGCATGAGAATAAGTAAATGTGTTTTGGGGTATTTGGAGTTCGAGATTGTGAGATGATGCTTTAATTCACCATGATAATAATAAGTGGACAGCCCTTCACCCTGTAGCTCCGGATTTAGACATTCTAACTACTGTCACATCTAAGGATGTTGCAAATGTCGGCGTATCTCGTCACGCCCTGCTGAGCCGAAAGAATCGAATGACGGACTGGCTCGGATGGTATAGAAATAGTCAACTGATAACTAAAGCAACGAAGCGATAACATGTGTAAATGCATTGTTGTGGCCACATGGAGACACAATAATATGATCAAGTCGTTTCTAAGTGGGGAAGAACACTTATTTAAGAATAAGGATGGCAGCTGAGATATCTATGGAAGGCTAGCCAATTTACTCTTGGAATGGGGAACTCTTATTTGAGAAAAGTTATGTAGTTTGTTGAAGACTAGCAGATGGAGTGAGAAATAGACTATACTAGACAGATTTCTTTGGAAAATAAGAACAGCTTTAGCGTATCGGGTTCCATACACTCGATAGAAAGCAGAGAGCAGAGAAAGGTGATAGAACGCAGAGAAGGGTGCTATTGATAGAACGCAGAGAAGGGTGCTATAATGTGTGGCAAAACAAGTGAGAGTAAGGGAAGCCGGGATGTTACCAGCATGTCGACCCCTTCCTGTCTTTCAGTGGAAAATCTGACAAATTGTGTACGTCATCAGTTTGTAACAACTGCTAATGTTAGCAGTTCCCAACCTGGAATCAGTAGGGAGTTGTAGATTAACTGCGAAAATGATGACGTACATGTCATAAACATGTCAACTCCCTACCGAGAGGCAGTAAAGCGCCGATATGCTGGCTGTGTATTAATATCAGGGAGTAACATGGTCGTGGAAAACATCGTGATATATTAATAGAACTTCAGAGAGTACATTTCAGATAGTAAATTGGTTGTGACACAGTAATAGTAATAATAATTATGATATAACATATTATAGCAGACTGTTGACAGCCAGCGCATTAATGATGGGATCTGAATGCACCCTTAGCGCTTAACATGCAGAATTGCCGTAATTCTAAAGATGGTAAGAGATCCTATCGTTAATGTGCAAGCTCTCGTATATCAAGTAAGATGGCTGTATATTAAAATAACAGTGAAAATAAGAGTCAGATTAAGTCGTAACACGACAACTGACATGTGAACACAGAGAGCAGTATGGCCATTGTTAAAAAATACATGTCGACGGTAAAGTGACTACGGTTAAGCAGCAGAAAGAAAAGCATGAAATTGTCAATGATGAGATTTTAGAACACAGATATTTGGGTGTATTATTATAAACCAACATAAGAAGTACGCTGATTATATCATTATAAAACTGAAATGTAAAAAGCAAGGCTCTTATTTCTTTAATAAAATAGAATGCAGAGGTAGTAACATTGTCATAGTAACGACCGCACATCACTGGGGATTAGTGGGGCTAAATCTTATCATTCTCCCTAGCCTGATTCCAGCTTCAGGGTAATATTAAGGGGAAAAAAAAGGTACAACCTGTGCCGAAAAGCTCTGCTGACAATGAATAATACAGTGAACAGAGTTCCTGTGGGCTAGATGGACTCCCTCGCTCTTGACAGACAAGACAGTTAAGTGCTCTTTTGCTTTCAAACAAAAGCACTTGTCTAGCCCCACCAACAAAATGGACCACGCGCCGCCACTGGGTCATAATACAGAATACAAAGAGTTATAGAAGTTTCGCTAGATAGTTATAGTTGCACGAGTGCCATACTGTAAAAATGGAAGCAGATTTAACATCGACTGTGTGATAGAATTTTAGCGGCAGAGTTATTCCTTACCACATAACATGAGCTGTAGGATCGTTGACGGCACATTCCAGAATGACACTGCTGCCCAGACTCAGAGACATGTTGCTCGCCATCTTGGTGAAGTATAGCGCCTCTTCATGTGGCATCTGAAAAGGAAAACTGAGTCATAGCAGAAATAGTTCTCGGACTCAGTTAATAAATGAACAAACTATACTGTCTCACGCCTCACATCATGAGATTGGCGAAACAAAGCTGACAAAATTATGCATCCCGGAGTAAAATCAGTGTTTGCTCAAGGTTTCATCTGTTTTCCTTGACAGTTTGCCCATTCGTCTGCACTAATCTTCTGTTAGCGTTTCTCACTTTATGACGCCACGCAGCACGAGTAATGGCGGCGTACAGAGGGTGAAAATCTCGGACATGCCAGCGGTGTATTCTTAGAAAAGGTCAGGCGGAAGATAAACATCCGCTATTTGAATTTCCTGAGAAAAATAATGTGCATTTTATAGGCTGTAATAACAAATATCCACTTCTGTTTCTTTAAGAGTACGTCTTCACTATCGAAGCATCTCACCTCTTCCAGTTCCTCACACAAGCGACCCGTGTACTCATTAGGACAAGCGCAAGTGACACTCGTTCCATCATCACGGCACACACCATCATTTTGGCACTGCACATGCTCACAAGTCTCCCGTACTCTCTGGTCACAGAGAGTTCCTGTGTAGAACTCCGGACACTGGCATCTGAAATGTATGTGGAATTGATTGTGACAGAACAGTCTTGAGTTCAAAATCCCTCTTATGCTGTTGAGGCTTCTACGAGGGAATGAACATGCATATTATAAGTATCATAAATCACGGGTCTCTCTAACTCTCTTTTCACAAAGAGTTCATGTTTAGAACTCCGGACACAAATATCTGAAATAATTGTAGGCTAGGATAGAATAATATTATGAGCAACTCAAAATTTCTCCTACATTGTAGAGGGAGTTGGGTATGGATTTTATATGTATCAGTAAACCAGGAAATCGGAACACAATGAGATCAAAAATGGCGACCAGAACCACTTGTGATTCGTGGCTTGTCAGTTCTTTCGACAAAGGATCTGCATGGATGTCATTCAATTTGTATTCACAGTCTTCTTGTATACAACAACTGTCCTTGTTACAGTCAGTGCAGTCTCCACACATTACTTCGTCATGGTTCAAACGGTTTTAAACTTCACAACTGATTGTAGCTCAGAATGTCATCATTCAGCCGTAGAGAAACACAGGACAGACATAGTACAAAATCATGTGACCCTGCAATTAATAATGTAGCCTACTACTGTGACGTCGCTGTTTCTTCACATCAGCCATAAAATATGATAGAAGAAATCGAAGTTAGCACAACCCTGTATCCTTACCTCCAATCCACAGAGCCATCTTCCAGTAAAATCTCTATACACGATCCACCATTCTCACATACAGCAGGACAACTCGCATCTGCAGAAATAATATCACACTTTAGTTTGACTTTTCTCTCCATCCATTAAAATATCACAACTCTTTTATTCCCCCCCTCCTCCCCAGCCCTTCCTTTTCCTCTTCAAGAAGAAAAAAAAAACAATCACAAATACAGTTGAACTCTGACAACACATCCACCCTTAAAACCAGGCTACAGAATGTGCGTTAATAGAAATTTTGTGTTATGCAGAGGGCTCTTCACAAGAAACAAAGCAGTCGGGATGTTGAATGGAAGTGTGCTAAGTAAAGGTTGTGTTAACAGAGTTCCACTGTAGTCGGTTATAGTTCATTCACACTCGTAATTCCACAGTCTTCTTTATTTCAATGTATTTCCTCTCACTCCATTCCTCCTAGTTCCCTTAGTTTGTCCACTTTCCTTGTGTCTTAAATCTTTCTTTATCATTCCTCTCCCCCTCGTCTTTTTGATCGTCTTTATTGTCTCTTTTTCTCTCACTTTCTGTCTCTCATAATATTTTTCCTCTCTTAATTTTGTTTAGATAAACGCAGTCTTCATAATATCCTGTTCCTCAGATCCTCACATCCGAATCCACTACTTCCTGCAACAAGGAGGTTAAGCTTTCANCTCGCATCTGCAGAAATAATATCACACTTTAGTTTGACTTTTCTCTCCATCCATTAAAATATCACAACTCTTTTATTCCCCCCCTCCTCCCCAGCCCTTCCTTTTCCTCTTCAAGAAGAAAAAAAAATAGCAATCACAAATACAGTTTAACTCTGACAACACACCCACTCTTCAAACCAGGCTGCAGAATGTGCGTTAATAGAAGTTTTGTGTTATGCGGAGTGCTCTTCACAAGAAACAAAGCAGTCGGGATGTTGAATGGAAGTGTGCTAAGCAAAGGTTGTGTTAACAGAGTTTCACTGTAGTCGGTTATAGTTCATTCACACTCGTAATTCCACATTCTTCTTTTTTTCAGTGTATTTCCTCTCACTCCATTCCTCCTAGTTCCCTTAGTTTGTCCACTTTCCTTGTGTCTTAAATCTTTCTTTATCATTCCTCTCCCCCTCGTCTTTTTGATCGTCTTTATTGTCTCTTTTTCTCTCACTTTCTGTCCCTCATAATATTTTTCCTCTCTTAATTTTGTTTAGATAAACGCAGTCTTCATAATATCCTGTTCCTCAGATCCTCACATCCGAATCCACTACTTCCTGCAACAAGGAGGTTAAGCTTTCATCAAAGTTCACTTTGGGGAGGAGAGAGAGAAGTAGGAGGGAATGATTAGCTGTGGGTGGGTGGTTGGTTGGTTGGTTGGTTGGTTGGTTGGTTGGTTGGTTGGTTGATTGATTGGTTGGTTGGTGGGTTGGTTGGTTGGTTGACTGACTGAATGAATGAATGGTGAGTTTCTAAGATTGCTCGAAAAGTTACATGTTCGAAGTCCAAAGCTTTTATGGGTCTATAAAGCCAACGCTCATCATTTCACATTGTAATATTACAGGAACACAAAACATTGAAAAGATGCATGTTCCTCGTGCATTCAGTTTCCACGTATCTACCAATCTGATTAAGACCGGATGAAAAATGTGTGCATGGTTTGGAACTGAAACTCTTTCCCTTTAATTTTGGTGCGGATCTGGTCTTAAAAATACGACTGGTGATTTTCGGGTCATTAGAGTTTTCATTAAAAGAAGATTATGAAAAAGGGCAACGCTGAAGTGGATCATGTGATTTTTTTTCCTTCTGTATACTATACATGAACATTTCCTGTGCAAATATCTGTGATGATTGTGTTTGCCTTGGTCAGCAGAGCAAAACTGCATAAGACTTGCCAGACACAATGTAGGAAGAAAATACCTTGCGTCAACGGTGCGATGACCACATTAGCCAAAAAGCCCACATCATTTACAGACATATCGGAGTGAAAGATGAGGTCAAGACCATAGCCCTCACTGCTTACAATAGGATCATCGAGGTCGTTTCCACACAATCGACGAAGGAGAGTTGTGTTGAGGTTAACCGAAGATGAATTCCCTTGACCCACTGAAAGAATAGTTATGACTTTGTTAGTAACAAGTCACCAGAAGTTTACTTACGAGTACACTATCTGCTTCCTAATAGAGGTTTACTGAATACTGTTTCATCAATTTTTAATTATTTCGTTCGAATTTGCCAGTATAGAAGAAAATCTTCCAGGCTTGATTTAACATTGATTCAGATGCAAAGGGATTGCCGGGAGTCGTCTCCAAGAAGACTGAATTGCAAGACACAATGAATAAAGCATACAGAATGTAAAATAATCAGGACTTGAAGGCAAAAAGATACCCAGTAAGAATTAGAGGATTACAAGGAGTTTTTCTTTTTTCTGAAAATCATTAAGTTAATTCCCGTGTATGTCTCTCACTTCCGGTAAAATATGCATGGGAGGGTAACTCTGTATCCTATTTAGACAGAGTGCATTGAAATGTTAGAAAATGACTGGTTCTCTTGCATATATATCTGTAACATCCGGTAAGCAGGCGTTCACCCCGTCCATACCTTCATATATAGTAAGAGAATCATATGCGCAATTCTCTCCCTCTTCCATGCTGAAGTTAACAAACTGAAGCAAGAATGTGCTGAGGACGTCACTCCTAAGTTTGGTAACACAGGTGACATCGTGTGGGTAGTTCTCTGGAAACCCCGGTGAGCTGATCTGGTGGGGAAATCCTAAAGAGCTCACATTGGCTGTGGTAATTATTCTATTGCACCCTGGAGATGAGATAATTATGTGACACTGTCTAAATTTCCTGTCCTGTTTTGGTTTTTGTTGTGACCAGTGACCGACTAGTAGCCGTATGCATAATCCTTCCGTTAGTTAACGCACTGCTGTAACCACGTGAAACTCACAAAACATTACAAGGTGTTCACTGTAGTTAACGCACTACTTTAATTATCGTATGACCAATGCATACGGCCACAAGACTCTATCAGGTCCCAATCATTTCTTACGTTGAAAGATCACTTGACAATTTGTGGTGTTGATAACCCTATACACAGTGGAGGGCTTTTGTGGTTACATCATCTACAAACTGGTAAGGTGACCCATTGTGATCTAGGACTACAATAGCCTAGTGGCTAAGCTCTGTGAGAAACTTGGTAACGGTTTATGAAGTCACAGCGATGAAATTTGATGAGATGTATCACGAAATTTCATTTCTGAATGTAAACTCAGGTGAGCGGGCAATGTTTATATATGAGACTTACAAACTTCATTATTATTGTTTTTGTTGTTATTATTATTGTTATTATTTCATTTGTTGAAAAATTCCATTGTTAATCGATGGATTTTTCTGCTTTAACTCATTTCCTATCCTCCAGGAAAATAATTTAACTATGTCATTTTCTCGTAAATTTATTTCCTATCCACTCTGGTAAAAAATATATCTTTTCCTGGAGGCCTTGTTTGCCTCTCGCCAGCAGAAGGTCTTGTGCTTCAACTGAAATGTTAAAGATTGATATAGAGACATAGGTTCACGCTACTTATGAGCAGGATACTGGCTGTTACGCAGTGTCCTCCATATATAATAGAGAATCACGTCATAGAAGAATATAATGGATATCCACAGTGGGACTTTATATAACACTATTCAGCAAGTGATTAAACTTATCGAAGTCAGTCATGACATGTGAAGTACCGTTCCTCATGAACAGTGGTATACCTACCTTCTCCCAACATTTCTGTTCTGTTGTTCCCTGTAGCCGGAGAGTCAGGTAGCAACGTGCTGCTATGGTCGTCTGTCACCGCAGTTTCTGAATATGATTTTGTTGTTGTGGTTGTTGTTGGTGGTGATGATGGTGATGACGATGCCACTGACGCTTCTTCTACTCTTGTGATAAACTCAACTGACGCACTGAAACCTTTACTCTGAATGCTTTCATCAGAAACAAACTTTAGGGTCATGGCATTGGTCTCTGATGTCAAGGCCAGAGGAAGGTCACGGCCACAGAATATTCCAAGAAGGCCGTTATCACCTATGAGGAAAGTTAGAATGCCAGTAATCAGTTGCTTACCTGCACAGTAAAACGCTGAGCTTTATAGGTATAGCATTAAAGTCAAATTTTCACCTGTAAAGTACCCGTATGGTGATAGATTAGAATATCTCTTTCTGGCGCAACGCCCTCCCCCTTTCTTTTTTTTTTGTTTTTTTGGTTTGGTCCCAAAACAGACATATCTTGGATACGTTCACTAACAGTGTGGTTGTCTTGAAATGCATCTTTAAACTGCAGTTTGAAAAGTTAAGATAATCCTTGGGCATCTGTGTAAGAATTGGAGTTAAATATTTTTAGTGATCAAATCGAAACTAATCCCATATCAGGCCAACGCATACATAAATTTGACCCAAAATATTTCTATCAAAAGACATACAGGTGGGATTGAAGGGGGTTTGGGGGGGTGGGGGTGGAGATGTAGGGGAAACTTCCCTGGAACCGCTTCCTTCTTGTAGTTAAATCACACATCTATGCTAAAGGTATAATCAACTCACAGAAGTTTTGCACTAATTGAAATAAATCACTCAGGAATATTCATGCCTAATTTCCAAAGTGCTACTACTGTCAATATATTGAAGTAGATGCTACTGACACGCTAAAACTGACTACTATGGGACAAGGTCGAGAAATACAGAATGCTTCATTAGTAACCCATTAAAATCATTAGCTTGTCAAAACTCGATCAGCTCAATAGGACGAATGAATCGAAAAAGCGAATGGTATCTTTTGAAAATAGTTACGATCTGTATGTGTTTCTGACTTTCGGTGAGGATGCAAGGGAGGCTAAGTGCATAACAGATCTCGGAAGTCATTCTCTCCCTTATCTATGTGGCTCTAACTTACGGCGAGAATTTAGGAGTATATATATATATATATATATATATATATATATAAAATAAAATACCAGATCACAACAGTAATATATTGACGGATGATACATTAATACATCAGCTCTTTATACCCCTAAGACAAACCTTTTTTTTTTTCAAATAGATTTACGGTTTCTTTAAGGGTATATTTCAAGCTCTCTTTAAACAATAAAATAGGTCCAAGATGATCACTGCCAGATGTGATGGAACTTTTTATTAAAGGAAGACTGCACCATCCTACAGATCATAATAATCATGCGATACCCCATTATTCCAATAAAACAGTCTTTCAAGTGTCTATCATAATGATTTAACGCCTCTGCTGGCCCCAGACAACCCACATGGTTACATCATCCAAAGTTTGAATTGTTACAACTACTGCGCGCATGGCGGTCGTAAGCTTACGTCAAATACGTTCTTACCACATGGCCAAGCTGTCTAGCCACTTTTTAGCCAGTGCTCTGCGGACAGGTGACAGCATGTTGGTATGAATGTTTTAATTCCTCTGTGAACAGTAGAAATGCCAAACAAAATCATGCTGAGACAATAAAAATGCAGACTACTTTTCCTGGCTTACATTATCAAACTTTATGTATGAATTTGAAATACCAGAACCTTAATTAAAAGCTGAATAATACATTGTCAGATAGAGGTGTCTGTAGTTGCTGGAACATAAGTGACGTCAACGTTTTTGCCACAGACTTCAGCTGATTGGGGAAGGGGAATAATTCTGGACGCAAGGGCCAAACCCGGTTACTCTAGCTCTCCTTATTGCGTCATATTACATACGCGCACGGTAACAGAACGCTGCTCTTTCTTAGCAAAATTGACTTGGTGGGCACTATCATTAATTTTTAGAGAGAAAGAGTACTGAAAAACGGAAAACTATTTTTCGATGTGCGTGTCCTACTTTAATGGGGTTTTTTTTTTCATGTTACATCTGAGAGTCTCTATCATTTTGAATGCGAAATGTAATGGCGCGATGACCCCAAATTTCCTGTTCCTCAATGTATTTTTATTTACATTAAAATGTCATGAACCGTAAGTGAATTCTGATATCAATCTCGGATGTCTTTTTAATACATTTGCATATCTGAATAAACTACTAATTCATCTCTTAGGGAAATGCAATGTGAATTCATGTATCAAGATCGGTTGTTTTCTAAATACATTTGCATATATAAATAAACTACTAATTCATCTCTTAGGAAAGCGCACTTCCATAGTTTTGGTAAAATATTTCTCGAACTAAACGTATCCCTGTTTTCTTTTTGAAATCAGGATGGTCAAATATTATTATTCAGTAGCTCAGCCAGTAAGTTTTTTTGCATCTTGATTCATTAAATTC
The DNA here is from genome assembly GCA_033807755.1 of Ellobium chinense. NCBI lineage: Eukaryota > Metazoa > Mollusca > Gastropoda > Ellobiida > Ellobiidae > Ellobium > Ellobium chinense. The sequence goes on from JAWQUT010000004.1 coordinate 1,053,525, forward strand.
CAGCCACTTAAGCAAAAAATCCAGCTATCAGCTGTCTTTATTATTACTTTCCATTGAGATTAGTCTGGTTTTGTACTGTCCATGTGATGTATATTACATAATTGCATTTTTCTTATCATTTTACCTTTCTAACTCGTTGGATTTCCCTATTGCTATTTCCCCCTTTTACCTTTCATTTACTAACATTTATTTCTATACTAAATTTTAAATCCTGTCATTCTCTCTCTACCCCCAACCTTTCAAATCCTTCACTGCAGATTTCGCTTTCTTTTTTTCTCTCCCACATCTCTCCTGCTCTCTCGGTTCAACAATAACTTTCTCATAGTACAAAGAATGACACTGACACAAAAAAAGTGAACGCATGATTTTCACCATGAAATCAAGAGTTTTTAAGATACATAAATGGAATTTTTACACTGTATCGTTGTACCATATGGAATTTTCACACTGTATAGCTGAACCATAGAGATAAAAATTCCTTGAAAACTTCACTCACCTATATGGTTACCAGTCACCTTTGACATCTACAGTAGAACCTTAATACTAAGTATGCATGGAAAACGGATATTGAGATGTACTTAATATCGAGCTTCACCTGAATAATGAACTGATAGAATAACACTTACTTTGTGCTTGTGAATTCCATACTTGATAACAAGGTCCACATAAAAACGAACAACTGTATCACAAGTTGTATCTTAAATTTATTATTTCAAATTTTCGCCCCTGGGGCTTCCTCATGAGACTAAATGAACAGACAAGGTGCTGAACCGAACAAACCTCACCCACCCTCAAGCACATACAAAAACAATTCACAACTCGTATACAATAATAATAATAGAAGGCTATGGTTCGAGGGTTAATAACAAGGTAAACTTAGTAAATAAGTACTAAATATCGATATTTCACGATATTTAATTTTCTTTCCTATCGTAAGACTACTCTCAGTCTGCTGCTCCTGCCATCTTTACCTCACTCAACCTGTGATTACTTTGCCTGTCCCCCCCCCTCCCTCCACCAATCTGGTATCCTTTCCCTTCTTCTGCATTTCTTCCTTTTCTTTTCGCTCTTCCACGTCTTGCTCGCACTCTACATGTATGACTGACTTCCCTTCTCCATTTCTAACTTTCTAGGCGCATGGAGTTATACTGCGACCGATGTTTTAGCGACCATGATAATCTTCATTTTACTACGGTGCCTGGACCTCACAGCTTGTTACTGATCCAGCTGTATCTGAGCCCTCGCCCTTCAACTCACCGCCATATGTCTACGTTTGTTTCTGTTACTACTACAACTACTACTACTACTAACAATAATAATACTAACAACAACAACGATAACAACAAGAATAGTAATAATGGTAATCATAATAACAATAACAATAAGAACAAGTTCATTTATATAGCGCCTTATCACACAAAGGCCTCAAGGCGCTGACAATATCAAATGATTTTCAGAACTTCCACAACCGTTCAACCACATAGGTCCACACGCACACACTTTATAAATTATCACTTCATTCACATTTGTATACTGAAAACTATAAAAGATTATCATCATACACTCACACACACTCTTACCAAGTCTACTGTCAGGTTCTGGGAAGAATACTAGGTAAAAATAGTGAGTCTTCAGTTGTCTTTTGAATGAAATTAACGATTCAGATTTACGAAGAGAAAGTGGGAGGAAACTCATAGATCTAGTTCAGTGCCACAAGTATATTCTGTGGCCTTCAGACTAAAAAAACAACCAGTTTTTTTTTCTTATATACCACGTCATCATATAACATCAATTGTCATAAAAAAAAAAAATAATAAAGCAACCCCTTGAGTGGTTCAACGGATGAGGACGACATTGGCCTGCTATGGAAACTTCCAGCTATAAGAAAACGCTGCGGTGCTTATTCGCTACACTGGTTGCGATATGACTTCACTGTATCTGAAATTTTACCTTAAACTCTGCACAAAATGTATGTGCGTTCTATAATTTATTGCTTCGCACAAAATTAGAGGCAGATCCTGCAATTTGCCGACAACAACAAAGAGAAAGTTTACATTCTTATCATATCTCCTGACCTGGTTATTTTGTTGCATTTAAATCAGCTGGGTTAAAAATCTTTCATTTGAATTTGCTAAGAATCGGATAATAAAAAAATTTCGAATCTAGTCCTGACTTCAAACCAAGGTCATCATTCCACGCAAACGTCTGTGGACATTCTTCATCTCAGTCAAGCTTTTATTTCAGTTCTTTGAAGCAAAGAAATATCGAATCTAGACTATGTCTAAAACATCTTGCTGGACAAAAGACTAGACTGACAACAGGGAAATTACTTTCTAGCATGAATGTTTCATTACGGTGCTTAAAGGAAATTTTGCTGTCCTGGAGCACTCTTAGCGATCGGAAATGTTCGACGTGCTCTTAATACGCTCTCGCACTTAGTTTTATTTCTTTCGATTATCTGCATTTCTTTATCTACTTCTTTCAATATCTCTCGTCCTTTTTTCCATTTACACAACAGTTTGAAAGTTTGAGTTCTTTCCGCCCTCTCACTTCATTTTCTTTATCCTCATTGTGAAATCTTCCTTCGCTTTTACTTCTCCCATACCCCCAATATTGATCCCCCCTACCCATCCCTACCTACGGTCGTCCGTCCAGTCATGGCCCTGAAATCGGCTTCACTCCATTCCCCCCTCCTCCGAATCTTTCGTCCCTTTCCTCTGCTGACCAAAAGCCACAATTCTTCCCCACCCATTCCCATTTTTCTACTGTTTATATATATACATATGTTTCTATCTAATGAAAAGTACTGTCCAAGTGTTCCTTTCATTCCTTTTTCCATTTTGCCTTCCTTACATTTCCATTCATTGTTTTCCCCCTTCCCATTCCCCCTTTTTTTTTTTTCTTGCGATTTCTTGCTTCAGTGCATTAAAATTTGAGGGAGGACTTCAAATGCACCTTATAAGTCTCAACGTATACGCCAGTCTTGCTATGCACAAGAATTAAGGACCTCTTCTTGATGGGCATGTGGGTTGCGGGTTCCGTCTCGATGGGCATTAGGGCCAGGGATCCCGTCTCGGTGGGTGTAAGGGGTTGGAGTTTAAAACAGATCTAGTAGTGTGCTAGTTAACGTGTATGACGTATTCCAAAACTCGTCAAAATATGAATCCTTCACTAACGAGTCTAACCAAATCTTTCAAATGCAACCTCCTCAAGAATCTTTGTAGAAAAAAATAATATCAGACTAGGACCTTTACTGATGTGGGCCTACAAAAGTACAGCATCGTATTCAGCACAAGATCGAAGCAAATGCCCAGTGGCGAGGACCAAAAGAAGAAGGAAACAAGAAACCATTTGGAGAAACACACAATCGTGACTTCAGGATAAAAGATTTAGCAGTATTATGTTCATCAAAAGATCAGAAACTCATAAAACAAATAATCTGAAATCACGCTCAGCGATGATTTCGATAGGATGATTTCATTGTGACCCGCCTTTCGCCTTCGTAATGCCGTGTGAAATGTAAAAAGAAAAAAATGTAAAATAAAAACGACATAAACGCGTTAACATGTCTGAGTCTGTATTAACCAAAAACAACAAACACAAAAACAAAAAGAGTGGCACGGGGACCCCAGCGTAGATCGCCCTAGGATCATTTCAGGATATTTACATATCGGATCACCTAGTAACGTCTAGTTGCGAAGGCACTTTTCCCATGACATGGTTGAGCCAAGCTAGTGCTTCCACTAATGCCTCTTGACCCGTAGCAACAGCTTCTATTCCGTATATTGACCCGGACTGTCACTGCCAAACTCCACCCCCAACCCTCAATTCCTCTGTGGTAGCGTATTATGGGAGGAACCTGGTCAGACCCAAAGCTTTACAGGTTAGTTCGGCATAAACTAACCGTACCAGGACCTTCGTCACGCCGGACGTTAACGCCACACCGGAATAGGGGCCAGTTCCCAACACATAAGCTTCCGCTGGTTGGGTGGTTATGTACTATTGAAGTGTTGGGACTTGCTTATATGACATGACATAGCGGGTGTGTGAATTTCATGGGTGTGGGGATTTAGGAAAGTGACGAAAATTTATTCCAGCAATAGTCATATTACTCAACAAACTGCATAAGAGAGTTAATTGGACCAGGTACAATAATTTTGTGTAAAGAATTTCCGAGAAGTACATCAATTGAGTCCCCAAATAAATAAAAATCAGAGAAATTATACCGAAAATACCCGCCATTGCTTCATCAAGTCATTCCCATCATGTCCTCATGTAATCAGGGCGTCATAAAAAACAACGACTGAACATTAGTGAATACCAATCACTGTTCTGTAAACACATTCCAGTAGGCAGTCACATCAACACACATTGAAAGCATAAATCGCTTAACAGTACAGTGTGTGTAGGGCAACAAATGCGCAGCTTAACAAAATCATTCCTGCCCTTCGAAAATCCCCTTTTATTTCTTTCTGTCAGTCAGTCTTTCTTTCTTTCGCATTCTGAAATATATTCTTTATCTCGCAATAAAATACAGGCATAACAGCAGGTCGGTGCAATGATAACTTTCGCTGTCTTTTAAAATTGCCCCACTTAGGCATAAAAAATCAGCCATCAACACACAGACAGTCTGGAGACATTGATCAACATTGATCAACTTACATTAATCGAAGAATCTCAATATCTTGTTTACGAAGTCATTTGGTAGTCAAAGGAAATGAACTTTCTACTTTCATATTCGCGATAAACAAAATCACCATGATAATAAAGGTAATGCCTATTCAAAAACACTATCTAGATATATTATTTGTATATGTTACATCCATTGAAAGAGTCACACACATCTTCTGAAATATGACGTAATTTAGCACACAGGTGCACGACACCAAATGTCTAGACTAAAAAGAAGAAGATTGTCTTTAGCGGAGATCGACTGGCTCTTTTTATGGCCTACTCGTAGGTCCACGACACTAAAAATCTATGACTGTATGAATCTAATCACAGAGAAGAAAGTGTATCAGGAGACCAAGGAGCTCTGTCGAATACCATTCCGGACAGAATACTGCTGGGTTGCTTTGCAAGAGAAAAACTACATCATCATATAGAAATATATCAAAGTCAACAAACGTTCAAGAATACATGTAGTAAATTCCATGTCGTAAAATTATCCTGTAAGAAGACATAATCCAAAGTCTGAACTTGCGTAACAAAAATAAAAATTAATAAACGGAGGGGAAAGAGGGAGAAGACCGATAGAAATCAAGTCCAGTAAATAAGAAAGAAAGAAAGAAAGAAAGAAAGAAAGAAAGAAAGAAAGAAANGCTTTCCTCATTAATTTGCACGATTCGAGGATTTTGTGCGCCTAACTGACTCTACTAATTACACCTTGCAGTTTCTTAGAAGTCCTGTTCTACACACAGTGAAGAAAGTAACACGTGTTGGTGAACGCCAATCACAACCTAATACGGTAAGACTGCTTTCTGTAGTAAGGGGAAGAAAAAAAACCAATAAAACAACGAACCGTATAATGTCAATGTCAAGTCATGCGGCCTACTTTAGTTTGAACTCCTCATTCCCAACTGTATTTTCTTTCATGTAACACTACTATATGAATGTGCCACGTTTTCTCCTACCATTATAGCTGGTTTCGCTAACATACCCCTTCCTTTAACCCTCCATTCTCTGCCACAGCGTCGTTGTTGTAGGAAGTGGGTCTGTTGCAACCTATACCAAGTTTATTTAATATAAACCCAAAATATGATTCATATAGGCGAACGACACAATATTCATCGGGACATGACAAAGATTTTAAACCAAAATAACAACTTTATATCACACTAACAGCTATACTGCATACAGTTTACATTCTACACAGTACAATGAATACAGAACATTCAGTTACAAAAGTCAGCATTCACTCCTTGCAGTTATTCTTTCTTCTATCCATTATAGTATATTTTCTCCCTACTGAACTTTTTGTAAAATAATTTCATTACATTTTGATAATTTAAGTAGTAGATCTCTGACAATATAATGTTTACTACTATGGGGCAGCTTCTTAGCTTTCCTGAATTGTAAAGGATGAAAGAGAGAAGTCACATATTAAGAAGAGAGAATGAGAAGAGACGGTGAAAAGAAGATCAACAGATTTTCCAAGGTTTCTATTACTCCTAAAAAGAAAAAGGTAGAAGCAACATATTGACCCGTTGGATGTAAACAGTGGCGAAAGAAAGAAAGAAAGAAAGAAAGAAAGAAAGAAAGAAAGAAAGAAAGAAAGAAAGAACAAGACAGACAAACAAACAAACAGACAGACAAATAGGCAAAAAATAAAAAGAAAGTTCAACGAATCGTATAACGTGACAGACACACCGATCGAGGCCAAGGAAAAAAAGAAGATAAGTGACTCTTGATCATCTCTCCTAGACTACTCTTTGTCTGATTCCGTCAGTAGCGAGTTCTGATGCAATCAGGTCAGTTCATTACTGGGAAAACAAAAGCACTCAAAGATCAACAAAATGAATGTGGATCCTTTGTCAAACCCATTTCTGTAGTTAGCTGCTATCTGGTAAGTATAATATCGCGCTAATGGAAACATTGCAGTGAGTTAACATGTGGCGAGAGAGGAAGCAAGTGCAGACCAACATCTTCTGTTTTCTTAGTTTCATGTTATTTTGGTTTATTTATTGCTTGGTTAAGCCCGAGATTAATGTCCTCCTACAACACTCTTGAAATTTACTCGGAATTCAAAATAGAACATTCTTTTCTCGTGTCTCCAACATCTTTCCTAATCCCAAGGTCAGTCTCTTCGCATGTAGGTAGATTAGTCGAGACTAAACATTATCATTATCTTCTGAATTGAACTGTGTTCAGCTTAACTCTACATCGAAAGCACGTGTAATAAAGACAGTGTATTAACGCTACTGTACTCACTGCTCCTTACTAAGAGTACCTCTCTAAATGTCACAATATCTGCTTTGCTATGCTGGAGATAAATCATGTGGATTTTTTTTTTTGTTCTTTCTTGTTTAACTCTGCCCATGAGTGTCCACATTAGAAGACTGCCCTTCCCTTTCTCTTCTGCTCACTCAGACTTCATTACATACATAAATAATACTGTACTATGTACTCTGATAACCTCCCGCTCACGTTTCTTCCTGAAGGTGGATGTATTTGGAATAACATTATCTTATTCACTGCTAGACCAAGCCTAAAGATTTTTAATACTGAAGTCCGTGTGTAATTTGAGCGGTGTTTCTCTTTTTCTTCCATTATTCCACTTTCCTTCCTTCTTTGTTCTTCTTACAGTTTCTTTTTCAAAGGTTTGGTGGTTTGGTGGTTCCATGTTTAAATGGACCCAAGACACTGAAGTCCCAGTAATATATCCCGTTGTTATTATTATATCCCTGCTCACTCCTTTCTCCCAAACTATCTCCAACCCCACCCAACTTCCTTTGAATATCTGACACGTACCTAGAATCCATCTAATTGACCTCTTCATCTATTTACATACATGGTTGTAAATTCCATACCTTGTTTTTTGTTGTTGTT
>JAWQUT010000004.1:1061306-1072168 GCA_033807755.1 Ellobium chinense
TGGGCCCAGTGATCTTGTTATTTCATGTGTGGGTAGATATCTGAAGCCTCTTTCTATCCCAAAAGCAATCTAGAGTTCTTCGGCTTGTATTTTTGAAAAGAGTGCTGTAGCCAAAATAACGTAGGTGTCCACTGATTGGATTGTAATATTTTTGTGCCCTTTTCTGACTGCATCTGCTGCATGCAACATCATCATACTGTCAGCCTCCTCTTGATGGCATGTAGAAATAATATTGGATATCAGAGTATTACTGACAACACCAGGACCGCATGTGGACACGACAGTCCTGTCATCCGCGTTCTCTACAAAGACTTTCACAAGCAGACGGAATAGCTCTGTTTTATTTTGCTCATTCCGTAAAAACTCCCTCCACTTTCTTGGAACCATCATATCCAGGGCAACTTTTCTTATCCCAGCAAGACCTCGTTTTGACCTGGCAGTTTTTTTTCAAGCTGTACTGGTGGTATTCGTCGGAAACCAGGTCCAAACGACTCGACTCATTAGAAAATCCTATCAGCCTTTTAACGAAAATCTGAGTATATTCCTTAAAAGTGATACGCCCACCAAGATTTGTCATTTGAACCGTAGCTGCTCCGTCGAAGATGATGCATGAAGATGGTGGAACGGATGCAACGTCTTCATCTTGGACTTCGGCCATAAGACACGGCACAATCTGTGATTTGTTTTCAATAGTGCGTAACTGTCCACCACTGGACAGTGCTGGAGGATGCGTCGTATTTTCGTGTGCAAAAAACTCATCAAGATCGCCTCCTCTTCTCTGACATGCTATGTATAACCGTGAAAATAGACCACATGTATCTTTTAGCTCTTTGAATGATGCTTGGTTTTTAACCACCCTCAGATGACATTAATTTTATTTTGCTCTTCTTGAGGGGATTTGTCACCAAGACGGTTTTTTTTTGTGACACCGTTGGTCTATAAAATCATTATACAGCATTATCCCGGCCACTTCGAGCCCTCTTAAGCTCTCGTGAATTAATTCTCCAGCTATTTCACCTGTTTCTAGATTGTAGATGGCATCTCCACTGACTTCTATAAAGGGATTCCCAACACAGGTGAAGACGTCAACTAACTTCCTCATGTCCTTTGAAAACATTTTTTTTGTTTTGCGAGACTATTATCTGCATGGCGGTCATTCTCTTTTTCAACATACCCTGGCAAACGTGATTCAAACTCGCACATCATCGAGGCAAAATGTGGAGCAGCGAGCATCCATCTCTGTAACGTGGCTGGGGTCTCCATTGAACTCCATCTAGATGAAAAATAGCAAGGGATGCCATGAGTATCACAACTTTAATGTATTATTTCACTTCTTCTTCTAAGAATAATGGTCTACACCTCACCGGTGTATATTTCTTTAACATTTTTTTCTAGTGTATGTACGTCTTGGTTTTCTTTAATTCTTTATACTTTTACCTCAGTCGATTAACTTTCATATTAAATTGAGAAGCCTTTTTATCATAAATTTTGTAGTATAGATATATAATTACATACACCTATGTGCTAGATAAATAAGTAAATGAATAGATAAATACATAAGTAAATAAACAAACAAACAAATAAATTTATTAATAAATAAATAAATCTTATAAATAGTCTAAATAAATTAAAATAAATACTTACCAAAAATGTTCCACAATGTTTTAATTTGCAGAGAATTGCTTGCAACAGTAAAAAGGACGAAGGAGTCAAGAACAAGACGAAACAAAATCAACCGGTTGAAGGAACAAATTTCGGGGATCACCGTTTGCGTGTAACTGATACGCCGGCGCATCTCGACGATTGTCTCAACGTGGTAGGCCATGAAGGCTACAGGAATGCCACACAGAGTGATTTATGGTTCCGTACCCTTTAATCTGTTGGCTCGGGGTGGTTGGTCTGATGCGATGCGATCATACCAGTAGCCTGTTAATTGCGTGGAGTATGATTCGGTGTATGTGGATATTTTGCACCCAGATTATAATTTTCACAACTTTAAAGGCCCATTTCTCAGCTTCTAGACAACTGAGAGAGTGGTTCTATATCGCATTTTGAAGCTTGAAACATTCCCCATCAACTGTAGAAGTTTCATGCTTTCCTCATTAATTTGCACGATTCGAGGATTTTGTGCGCCTAACTGACTCTACTAATTACACCTTGCAGTTTCTTAGAAGTCCTGTTCTACACACAGTGAAGAAAGTAACACGTGTTGGTGAACGCCAATCACAACCTAATACGGTAAGACTGCTTTCTGTAGTAAGGGGAAGAAAAAAAACCAATAAAACAACGAACCGTATAATGTCAATGTCAAGTCATGCGGCCTACTTTAGTTTGAACTCCTCATTCCCAACTGTATTTTCTTTCATGTAACACTACTATATGAATGTGCCACGTTTTCTCCTACCATTATAGCTGGTTTCGCTAACATACCCCTTCCCTTAACCCTCCATTCTCTGCCACAGCGTCGTTGTTGTAGGAAGTGGGTCTGTTGCAACCTATACCAAGTTTATTTAATATAAACCCAAAATATGATTCATATAGGCGAACGACACAATATTCATCGGGACATGACAAAGATTTTAAACCAAAATAACAACTTTATATCACACTAACAGCTATACTGCATACAGTTTACATTCTACACAGTACAATGAATACAGAACATTCAGTTACAAAAGTCAGCATTCACTCCTTGCAGTTATTCTTTCTTCTATCTATTATAGTATATATTCTCCCTACTGAACTTTTTGTAATATAATTTCATTACATTTTGATAATTTAAGTAGTAGATCTCTGACAATATAATGTTTACTACTATGGGGCAGCTTCTTAGCTTTCCTGAATTGTAAGGGATGAAAGAGAGAAGTCACATATTAAGAAGAGAGAATGAGAAGAGACGGTGAAAAGAAGATCAACAGATTTTCCAAGGTGTCTATTACTCCTAAAAAGAAAAAGGTAGAAGCAACATATTGACCTGTTGGATGTAAACAGTGGCATTGCTCAAAAGAAAGAAAGAAAGAAAGAAAGAAAGAAAGAAAGAAAGAAAGAAAGAACAAGACAGACAAACAAACAAACAGACAGACAAATAGGCAAAAAATAAAAAGAAAGTTCAACGAATCGTATAACGTGACAGACACACCGATCGAGGCCAAGGAAAAAAGGAAGATAAGTGACTCTTGATCATCTCTCCTAGGCTACTCTTTGCCTGATTCCGTCAGTAGCGAGTTCTGATGCAATCAGGTCAATTCATTACTGGGAAAACAAAAGCACTCAAAGATCAACAAAATGAATGTGGATCCTTTGTCAAACCCATTTCTGTAGTTAGCTGCTATCTGGTAGGTATAATATCGCGCTAATGGAAACATTGCAGTGGGTTAACATGTGGCGAGAGAGGAAGCAAGTGCAGACCAACATCTTCTGTTTTCTTAGTTTCATGTTATTTTGGTTTATTTTTTGCTTGGTTAAGCCCGAGATTAATGTCCTCCTACAACACTCTTGAAATTCACTCGGAATTCAAAATAGTACATTCTGTTCTCGTGTCTCCAACATCTTTCCTAATCCCAAGGTCAGTCCCTTCGCATGTAGGTAGATTAGTCGAGACTAAACATTATCATTATCTTCTGAATTGAACTGTGTTCAGCTTAACTCTACATCGAAAGCACGTGTAATAAAGACAGTGTATTAACGCTACTGTACTCACTGCTCCTTACTAAGAGTACCTCTCTAAATGTCACAGTATCTGCTTTGCTATGCTGGAGATAAATCATGTGGATTTTTTTTTGTTCTTTCTCGTTTAACTCTGCCCATGAGCGTCCATATTAGAAGACTGCCCTTCCCTTTCTCTTCTGCTCACCCATTACATACATAAATATTTGGAATAAAGTTATCTTATTCACTGCTAGACCAAGCCTAAAGATTTTTAATACTGAAGTCCGTGTGTAATTTGAGCGGTGTTTCTCTTTTTCTTCCATTTTTCCACTTTCCTTCCTTCTTTGTTCTTCTTACAGTTTCTTTTTCAAAGGTTTGGTGGTTTGGTGGTTTGGTGGTTTGGTGGTTCCATGTTTAAATGGACCCAAGACACTGAAGTCCCAGTAATATATCCCGTTGTTATTATTATATCCCTGCTCACTCCTTTCTCCCAAACTATCTCCAACCCCACCCAACTTCCTTTGAATCTCTGACACGTACCTAGAATCCATCTAATTGACCTCTTCATCTATTTACATACATGGTTGTAAATTCCATACCTTGTTTTTTGTTGTTGTTTTTTTTTGGGAGGGGGGGGGGTCAAACTGAGTTGTGTTTTTCTTTTTAATTTGCTTTTTTACTTTCTTTGTACAGTAGTTTATTTTATCACATGATTTGCATACAAGTACATTTCTATTATGATCAATGATAAAGATGATATTGTTAATATTATGAATCATACTGAAATGACTCTCACAGCAAACTCCTGAGCTCACTAGTACATCTTTGCCACTTGTAGGCTTCTATCAACTTTAACAATACAACAAGTGGTGGATATCGGAACTACTTGAATGGAATTTCTACTGCTGCTATGTTCTTACTTGACATTTTTTCATTATTTGAAAGAGATCGTGTTGATGAAGACAATGATGATGATGATGGTTCATAGATCAATGTTCACAAACAAGACAGCACTGAATATATTTGTGTAAATTCCATACTTAATAACAAAGTATATTTAGTAAATGAGTACTAAATATAGATATTTCACTATATTAAATTTTAATTTCCTTTCGTAGGACTACTCTCAGTCTGCTGCTGCTGCCATCTTTACCTCACTCAATCTATGATTGATTTGCCTGTCCCCCTATCTAGTATCCTTTCCTTTCTTTTTTCTCCTTTTCTCTTCCTCACGCCGTAAAACACAAACTCAATCAATCCACGTCTTGCTCGTACTCTATATATGTATTCCTGACTCCCCTTCTCCATTTCTCACTTTCTCTCTCTCCCTCCTTCTTTCTTTCTCTCTTCTTGTCTTCGACTTTACTTCTCGATCTCTTGTCATATTTAATCAACCTATGAAGATCTTCTCATGAAATGTCCATCTTTTAAACTACAATTTCCTCCTGTTCCTGAAAGCTCTTAATTTCATTCTGCCCGATGATACAAGTGACGCCCACAAGCATAGAATTAAAGGATTTCAGCATTCAGACTAAATAAAATCGGGAAATAATGTTCAAAGAATTGCCTAAACACCGAATTTTGAAAGCGTAGTATGCTCTTCATTTTAAGGCCAAGTTAGAAATATGGAGAAATACACTGCTACCCATATATTCTAGCAACCACTTGATAAATTGTCAATTCATTCACGTATATATACTGGAGACTATGAAAGACTATCATCATACATCACACACACTCTACCAAATCTACTATCAGGCTCTGGGAAGAATACTAGATTTTTTTTAAAAAGTGAGTCTTCAGTTGTCTTTTGAATGAAATTAAAGATTCAGACTTATGGAGAGAAAGTGGGATAAAACTCATAGATCTAGTTCAGTGCCATAAGTATATTATGTGGCCTTCAGATGGAAAAAGCAGGACCAACTATTTTTTTCCTGATATCCTATGTCACCCTGTAACATCAACAGCGAAAAAAAAAAATAAAGGCGACCCCTTGAGTGGTTCAACGGATGGGGACAGCCATTGACCTGCTATTTAAGGTTTCTGGCACCTATTCGAGGGGCAAATCACTCATTGTGTACAGCCCAATTAATCCGCTTAATATAAAATCCCCCTTTTTTAAGCCCTGTCAGCCAGTGTCAGGGTGTAGAAATATGTAAAATGACCTGTGATCTAAATAAAGCATCCAATTTTAAAGTTTCAGGTACCTCTGAGCCTTCTAGATAAAAAAAAATAAATAAAGTGTGTAGGCCTATGTATCGCACGCGGTCAAAACCAGCCAAATGAAAAATTAGGGACCAAATCAGAATTCGAAGTGACCTTTTTCGAAAGCGATTTGTAAAAAATATTAGACGTTGACACCCCTCCCCCCCACCCCCCGCCCTTTTTTTCCCCTTTAAAAGATCGGGCAAATGGAGTACTTTAACCTCCATGAAAAAAAAAATCCCGAAATTACAGTAGTATTTGTAGAATAACATAACATGTTAATAGGACCAAAAGAAGACAAAACAATAGGCTCTAAAGACCTGGAAACTGGAAACTGGAAACTACCAGCTGTAAGAAAACGCCGCGGTGCTTATTCGCAACACTGGTTGCGATGGATGGAATATNTTTTTTTTTTTTTTATTCAGAATAATTTTTGATACTAGTGTGTCTCCGGATGGAACTCAGGTTTAAACAAGGAAATTTTACCCTTAAGCTCTGCACAAAGTGTATGTGCGTACTATAATTTATTGCTTCGCACAAAATTAGAGGCAGATCATGCAATTTGCCGACAACAACAAATAGAAAGATAACATTTTTATCATATCTCCTGATCTGGTTGTTTTGTTGCTCTTCCATTTAAAAAAAATAAAACAGCTGGATTAACAATCTTATATTTGAATTTGCTAAGAATCGCGTAATTTACTTTTTTCGAATCTAGTCCTGACTTCAAACGAAGGTCATCATCCCACGGAAACGTTTGTAGACATTCTTCATCTCAGTCAAGCTCTTATTTCAGTTCTTTGAAGCAAAGAAATATCGGGAAAAAATCTTAGTCGGCCTCAACCTAGATAATGTCTAAAACATCTTGCTGGACAATAGACTAGACAGACAATAGGGAAATTACTTTCTAGTATGAATGTTTCATTACGCTGCTTAAAGGAAATTCTGCTGTCCTGGAGCACTCTTAGCGATCGGAAATGTTCGACCTGCTCTTTATACACCCTCGCACTTAAGTCTTTTTTTCTTTCGCCTATCTGCACTTCCGGATCTACTTCTTTCAATATCTCTCGTCCTTCTTTCCATTTACACAACACTTTGAAAGTTGTAGTTCTTTTCGCCCTCTCACTTCATTTACTTTATCTTCATTGGGAAATCTACCTTCGCTTTTACTTCTCCCATACCCCCCCTTTTTTTATCCCTCCTACCCATCCCCACCTACGGTCTCCCGTCCAGTCATGGCACTGAAATCGGTTTCACTCCATCCCCCCTCCCTCCAAATCTTTCTTCCCTTTCCTCTGACAATTCTTCCCTACCCCCTCCCATTTTTCTACTATTTATATGAAGGTTTCCAGCTTATGAAAATTCGTGTCCCAGCTTTCCGTTCATCCCTCTTTCCATCTTGCCTTCCTTACCTTTCCCTTCCTTGCCTTCCCCCTTTCCCATTCCCTCTGTCTTTTTTCTTGGGTTTCTTGCTTCAGTGCATTAAAATTTGAGAGAGGATTTCAAAAGCACCTTATAAGTCTCAGTGTATACGCCAGTCTCGTTGGGAACAAGAATTAAGGACCTTTTCTTGATGGGCATGTGGATTACGGAGTCCGTCTCGATGGGCATTAGGGCCAGGGATCCTGTCGCGATGGGTCTAAGGGTTAGGGATCCTGACTCGATTAGCTTTAGGGTTAGGGGTCCCATCTAGACGGGCTTTAGAGTTCGGGTTGGAGTTAAAAACAGATCTAGTGGTGTGCTGGTTAACGTATATGACGTATTCGAAAATTCTTCAAAATATGAATCCTTCACTAACGAGTCTAACCAAATCTTTCAAATGCAACCTCCTCAAGAATCTTTGTAGAAAAATATTAGACGAGGACCTTTACTGATGAGGGCCTACAAAAGTACAGCATTATATTCAGCGCAAGATCGAAGCAAATCTCCAGTGGCGAGGGCAGAAGGAAGAAGAAAACAAGAAACCATTTGGAGAAACCCACAATCGTGACCTCACGGTAAAATATCTAGCAGTATCATGTTCATCAATAGATCACAAACTCATAAAATAAACCATGCGAATTCACACTCAGCGATGATTTCGACAGGATGATATCAGTCTGACCCGCCTTTCGCCTTCGTAATGCCTTGTGAAATGTAAAAAAAAATGTTAAATAAAAAGAAAAAAACGCGTTAACATGTCTGAATCTGTATTAACCAAAAACAACAAACACAAAAACAAAAAGAGTGGCACGGGGACCCCAGCGTAGATCGCCCTAGGATCATTTCAGGATATTTACATATCGGATCACCTAGTAACGTCTAGTTGCGAAGGCACTTTTCCCATGACATGGTTGAGCCAAGCTAGTGCTTCCACTAATGCCTCTTGACCCGTAGCAACAGCTTCTATTCCGTATATTGACCCGGACTGTCACTGCCAAACTCCACCCCCAACCCTCAATTCCTCTGTGGTAGCGTATTATGGGAGGAACCTGGTCAGACCCAAAGCTTTACAGGTTAGTTCGGCATAAACTAACCGTACCAGGACCTTCGTCACGCCGGACGTTAACGCCACACCGGAATAGGGGCCAGTTCCCAACACATAAGCTTCCGCTGGTTGGGTGGTTATGTACTATTGAAGTGTTGGGACTTGCTTATATGGTATGACAAAGCGGGTGTGTGGATTTCATGGGTGTGGGGAATTAGGAAAGTGACAAAAATTTATTCAAGCAATAGTCATATTACTCAACAAACTGCATAAGAGAGTTTAGTGGACCAGGTACAATAATTTTGTGTAAAGAATTTCCGAGAAGCACGTCAATTAAATCCTCAAATAAATAAAAATCAGAGAAATTATACCGAAAATACCCGCCATTGCTTCATCAAGTCATTCCCATCATGCCCTCATGTAATCAGGGCGTCATAAAAAACAACGACTGAACATCAGTGAATACCAATCACTGTTCTGTAAACACATTCCAGTAGGCAGTCACATCAACACACATTGAAAGCATAAATCGCTTAACAGTACAGTGTGTGTAGGGCAACAAATACGCAGCTTAACCAAATCATTCCTGCCCTTCGAAAATCCCCTTTTATTTCTTTCTGTCAGTCAGTCTTTCTTTCTTTCGCATTCTTAAATATATTCTTTATCTCGCAATAAAATACAGGCATAACAGCAGGTCGGTGCAATGATAACTTTCGCTGTCTTTTAAAATTGCCCCACTTAGGCATAAAAAATCAGCCATCAACACACAGACAGTCTGGAGACATTGATTAACCATTTACTTACATTAATTGAAGATCCTCAATATCTTGTTTACGAAGTCATTTGGTAGTCAAAGGAAATGAACTTTCTACTTTCATATTCGCGATAAACAAAATCACCACGATAATATAGGTAATGCTTATCCAAAAACACTATCTACATATGTTATTTGTATATGTTACATCCATTGAAAGAGTCACACATATCCTCTGAAATATGGCGTAATTTAGCACACACGGATGTCCACGACACTAAAATCTATGACTGTATAAATCTAATCACAGAGAAGAAAGTGTCTTAGGAGACCAACGAGGACTGTCGAATACCAGTCACGACAGAATACTGCTGGATTGCTCAGCATGAGAAAAACTACATTATTATATAGAAATATTATATCAAAAAGTCAACACACGTTCAAGAATACATGTAGTAAATTCCACGTCGTAAAATTATCCTGTAAGAAGACATAATCCAAAGTCTGAACTTGCGTACCAAAAAATTTTTTAAAAAAAGAGGAGGGCAATGAGGGAGAAGACCGACAGAAATCAAGTCCAGTAAATTAGAAAGAGAGAAAGAAAGAAATACATAAAGAAAGACAGTAAAAAAGAAAGAAAGAAAAAAGAAAAAGAAAAAAGAAAGAAAAAAGAACGAAAGACAGAAAGAGATAGAAAGAAAGAAAAAAAAAGAAAGAAAGAAAGAAAGAAAGAAAGAAAGAAAGAAAGAAAGAAAGAAAGAAAGAAAGAAAGAAAGAAAGAACCGTGTAGAGTTTGAGTGCATCGATGAAAAGAAAGAGGGAGAGATATTCCTTATAAAATATGATGGACTCAAAGATCCAACGGGAAAGAAAGTATAAATGAGATAAAATCAATAATGAATGAAAGAGTCTTGACTTACAAGTGTCCAACATCACGTCTAACATACATAGCAGAGATGCTGTCAACTTTTCTATGTCAGTGAAACAGATCCAATGAAACTGTCACAATCTCCTCTGAAACAGCGTGTAAATGATTATTTGTACACCAAAGTCCACAACACTAATATATAACGATTCATTGCACTGAAAATTACATTACTCCTAGCAGTTTCCTAGGAGTCCTATTCTACACACAGTGGAGAAAGTAACACGTGTTGATGAACGCCAGTCACAACTTGATACGGTAAGACTGCTTAATGTAGTAAGGGCAACCAAAAAAAATTAAAACAAATTTAAAAACAAAAAACCTGTATAATGTCAACGTTCACCTATGTAGCCTACCTTTGAACTCCTCACTCTCAACTGTATTTTCTTTCATGTAACACTTTTATATGAATGCGCCCTGTTTTCTCCTCCCATAATACCTAGTTTCGCTTACAGGTGCCCCTTTCTTAACCCTCCATTCTAGATCTACCACAGCGATGTTGTTGTAGGAAGTGGATCTGTTGCAACCTATAACAAGTTTATTTAATATAAACCCAGACTGTGATATATAAGGCGAGCGACACAATATTCAAGGGGACATGATAGTAATTATAAACCAAAATGACAACTTCACAACACACTATCCAACAGGTTTACTGTAACAGTTTACATTCTAAGCAGTACTGACGGACAGAACATTCACTTACACAAGTCACAAGTCCCTCATAGCAGTTTCTCTTTCTTCCATTCCTTATAGTATTTTTTTCCCTACTGAAATCTGAGTAAAACAATTTCAATATATTTTGTTAACTTACGCAGTAGATCTCTTACAACATATAGTTTACTACCGTGGCGCAGTTTTTT
>JAWQUT010000004.1:1072397-1126492 GCA_033807755.1 Ellobium chinense
AAAAATCAGAGAAATTATACCGAAAATACCCGCCATTGCTTCATCAAGTCATTCCCATCATGCCCTCGTGTAATCAGGGCGTATAAAAAACAACGACTGAACATTAGTGAATACCAATCACTGTTCTGTAAACACATTCCAGTAGGCAGTCACATCAACACACATTGAAAGCATAAATCGCTTAACAGTACAGTGTGTGTAGGGCAACAAATACGCAGCTTAACAAAATCATTCCTGCCCTTCGAAAATCCCCTTTTATTTCTTTCTGTCAGTCAGTCTTTCTTTCTTTCGCATTCTGAAATATATTCTTTATCTCGCAATAAAATACAGGCATAACAGCAGGTCGGTGCAATGATAACTTTCGCTGTCTTTTAAAATTGCCCCACTTAGGCATGAAAAATCAGCCATCAACACACAGACAGTCTGGAGACATTGATCATCCATTTACTTACATTAATTGAAGATCCTCAAAATCTTGTTTACGAAGTCATTTGGTAGTCAAAGGAAATGAACTTTCTACTTTCATATTCGCGATAAACAAAATCACCACGATAATATAGGTAAATCCTATCCAAAAACACTATCTACATATATTATTTGTATATGTTACATCCATTGAAAGAGTCACACATATCCTCTGAAATATGGCGTAATTTAGCACACAGGGATGTCCACGACACTAAAATCTATTAAATCTAATCACAGAGAAGAAAGTGTCTTCGGAGACCAACGAGGACTGTCGAATACCAGTCACGACAGAATACTGCTGGATTGCTCAGCATGAGAAAAACTACATCATTATATAGAAATATTATATCAAAAAGTCAGCAAACGTTCAAGAATACATGTAGTAAATTCCACGTCGTAAAATTATCCTGTAAGAAGACATAATCCAAAGTCTGAACTTGCGTACCAAAAATTGAAAAAAAAAGAGGAAGGCAATGAGGGAGAAGACCGACAGAAATCAAGTCCAGTAAATCAGAAAGAGAGAAAGAAAGAAATACATAAAGAAAGACAGAAAGAAAGAAAGAAAAAAGAAAAAGAAAAAAGAAAGAAAGAAAGAACGAAAGACAGAAAGAGATAGAAAGAAAGAAAGAAAGAAAGAAAGAAAGAAAGAAAGAAAGAAAGAAAGAAAGAAAGAAAGAAAGAAAGAAAGAAAGAAAGAAAGAAAGAAAACAGAAAGAACCGTGTAGAGTTTGAGTGCATCGACGAAAAGAAAGAGGGAGAGATATTCCTTATAAAATATGATAGACTCAAAGATCCAACGGGAAAGAAAGTATAAATGAGATAAAATCAATAATGAATGAAAGAGTCTTGACTTACAAGTGTCCAACATCACGTCTAACATACATAGCAGAGATGCTGTCAATTTTTCTATGTCAGTGAAACAGATCCAATGAAACTGTCACAATCTCCTCTGAAACAGCGTGTAAATGATTATTTGTACACCAAAGTCCACAACACTAATATATAACGATTCATTGCACTGAAAATTACATTACTCCTAGCAGTTTCCTAGGAGTCCTATTCTACACACAGTGGAGAAAGTAACACGTGTTGATGAACGCCAGTCACAACTTGATACGGTAAGACTGCTTAATGTAGTAAGGGCAACCAAAAAAAATTAAAACAAATTTAAAAACAAAAAACCTGTATAATGTCAACGTTCACCTATGTAGCCTACCTTTGAACTCCTCACTCTCAACTGTATTTTCTTTCATGTAACACTTTTATATGAATGCGCCCTGTTTTCTCCTCCCATAATACCTAGTTTCGCTTACAGGTGCCCCTTTCTTAACCCTCCATTCTAGATCTACCACAGCGATGTTGTTGTAGGAAGTGGATCTGTTGCAACCTATAACAAGTTTATTTAATATAAACCCAGACTGTGATATATAAGGCGAGCGACACAATATTCAAGGGGACATGATAGTAATTATAAACCAAAATGACAACTTCACAACACACTATCCAACAGGTTTACTGTAACAGTTTACATTCTAAGCAGTACTGACGGACAGAACATTCACTTACACAAGTCACAAGTCCCTCATAGCAGTTTCTCTTTCTTCTATTCCTTATAGTATTTTTTTCCCTACTGAAATCTGAGTAAAACAATTTCAATATATTTTGTTAACTTACGCAGTAGATCTCTTACAACATATAGTTTACTACCGTGGCGCAGTTTTTTGTCTTTCCTGAATTGCAGTGGATGGAAGAAAAAAAAGAGCAATCAGATGAGAGAGATAGTAGGAAGAGAGGAGAAGAAGATCGGGGCGTGGGAGGGGCGTGAGGATCAAATAGCTTTTGCAAGGTTTTTATTTCTCCGCAACAGACGAAGGTTGCAGCAACTTGTTGACTCATAAGATGTCATAGTGGCATTGCTCAAATGAAAGAAAGAAAGAAAGAAAGAAAGAAAGAAAGAAAGAAAGAAAGAAAGAAAGAAAGACAGACAGACAGACAGACAGACAGACAGACAGACAGACAGACAGACAGAAACAAACAAACAAACAAACAAACTAATAAACAAACAAAGTTTAACGATTCTTATAACGTGACAGACACATCCATCGAATCCAAAAAGAGAAGGAAGATAAGTGACTCGTGATCATCTCTACTAGACCTCTCTTAGCCTGATTCTGTCATTAGCGAGTTCTGATGCAATCAGATCAACTCATCACTCATTTAGCGAAAGCACGCAAAGATCAGCAAGGTGTATGTGGATCCTTTGTCAAACTCATTTCTGCAGTTAGCTGCTATCCAATAGGTATAATTCAAAACTGACAGGAGCATCGCAGTGAGTTAACATAAAAGAGGGGAAGAATGGGACAGGGGAGGGGGAGGGTGGGGGAGGAACAGACCAATATCTTCCAGTTTCTCGGTTTCACGGTTTCTTCTTCTGTTTTCTGCCAGGTTAACCCTGGGATTAATGTCTTCCTACAGCACCTTTGAAATGTACTGAGCATTCAAAAATGTTTATTTTGTTGTCGTGTCTCCAACATGTCTCTTCATCTCAAGGTCATTCCCTTCGCTTGTAGATACATTAGTCCAGACTACACACTATCATCATCTTTATGAACTGAACTGTGTTCAGCTTAACCTTACATCGAAAGCACGTGCAATAAAGACAGTGCGTCAAAGCTACTATACTCACTGCTCCCTACCTCTTTAAATGTCACGCTGTCTACTTTGCTCTGCTGGAGATGAATCATTTGGATTTTTTTTCTTTCTTGTTTAACTCTGCCCATGAGCGTCCACGTTAGAAGGCTCCCCTTCCCTTTCTCCTTTGCTCACTCAGACTTCATCACATACATAAATAATACTATGTACTCTGCTAACCTCCCGCTCCCATTCCTTCCTGCGGTGTGTGTATTTGGAATTAAGTTGCCCAATTCACTGCTCGACCAAGCCTTAAGAATTTTAATATTGAAGTCCCTGTGAAATTTGAAGTGTTTCTCTGTTTCTTCCTTTTTTACACTTTACCTCCTTCTTTGTTCTTCATTTCCAGTTTCATTTTCCACGGTTCAGTGATCCTATATTTCTCTGGGATCGAGGGAATGAAGCATTTCACACCCCGTTGTTATTAACATGTCTCTGATTACCTCTCTCCCACTCCCCCACCTCTCAATCCCATCCTTAAACCCCACCTCCACATCCTCTGATTATCTATTACAGTGTGTATATATATATAAACGGTGATATGTATATACTATATATATATACTATATATGTCTGTCTTGGGTTACCTTCACACTTACAAAGAATACTTACTGATAGTGTTACCGTCATAGATTTCCAGCTTATCAAAGTCGCAGGGTGCGGTCTCGATGTAAAAATCTGTAAATGTCAGCTTAATCTGAAGGTCTGCAGGGGCCTTGAATAGGGGTGGGAAGTATCAAAATTGGTGCATAAGATAGTGGAACTCCGATATCAATTCGTTCAGAGGCACTGTAATAATACCTAGGTATCAACTTTAAAAAGTAACGCTGGCCATATCAGTGAAATTCATACTTAAGTTTGATTTTCTTTTGCACAAATACGATGTTACACTTAGGACTATATTGATTCCCAAGGAGAAAGAAGGAGAAGAAGAAGAAGAAGATGATCATAAGGGTCCGGGATACACATTGCAAAATAACTAAGCCAAGAACATGCCCAGCAATAATCCTACCGTCGCGAAGTCTCAGGTCTAAATAATCTTATTTAACTCATGCTCACAGAATTACTGTTTGATTGCATATTCATACTACTATTCACTCGTATACGATCACTGTAAAGCAATAACTTATTTTTCAGTCATCATCAAAGTTACTTCTTGGGGGTCATGATCAATGCTTGTCTTTTCTTGTGCTGTAGCACAATAAACCCTCCCATGCCTTACCACCTAAAACCTTTGGCCATGGCTATCATTATACATGTCATCCGTGTTGACATATAACTGAAAGCTTGCGCAAGAACGATGGGATCTTTTACCAACGTAAGAATTACATTAGCGCATCGGTGCTGAATGCACCCTTGGTAGAATTCGACATGCTGAGTTAATATAATTTTACGATGGTAAGAGATCCCATCGTTAATGCACAAGTTCTCAAATGTCGTATTTTGCAAAGCTGATAATGTATTATGGTAATTTCGGTATAATTGTGTTCAGTATTTTTTAGACCCGTTCCAATGACAGCATCTGAATTCCTGTGCAAACCTCAAAATTTAAAAAACACCAAACATGTATAATTATGATAATTAGGTATCAATTGCTGCTAACACTGCTGTTTACAATCGCTTTTTCCGCAAAACATTGTTCCTGTGAAGGACAACGTTATACATCAACTCGGATAATAATATGTACTTGTGCGTATGCCATTCCGGCTCGATCACTTGAATTTCAAGGGACAAAGGATGCCTGTACCTCAATATTATACACGCACGCTGTTGCAGGTGGGTAACGCTCAGGGTATCCTGGTGATGTCACATTGCCCTCTTCTGTCAGCTTCACGTCGCAGCTAGCGCCATCGGCCAGTGGTGGTGACAGGGCCTCTGTAAAATCAAAAATTTTAATCCCTACAGCACCATTAAATCTCGACTTCAATGCCTGATTAATATGGTCCACAAAAGTAGAACATGCTAGTGGTCCGCATTTTTGAGGATTCTGCACTAAATACTTGCAAACTATCTTGTGAAATGGAAAATCGATAGGCCAGATTTCTTGTTCATTGATATTTTCTTAGTGAGATTTGTAACCGCACTACACAAAGCGATTGTCAGTGGTATGTACTGTACATCCCAACACATGATTCGGTATGAATCGAATACATTTTGCTATAAAAGATTAAAAGATATTGGTTTTTGGTCTCTGTCTTCTCCCCTCCTCCCCCCCTCTCTCTCCCCTCTCTCTCTCTCTCTCTCTCTCTCTCTCTCTCTCTCTGCAGTGTGAGACTGGAATGTAGGGAAGTCACGCATCTTTCTTCAATTAATGACCCTCTGACTTTCAATCTGCTTCTAATACAAAAGGCCCCGCACTAGCTTGATCCGGCCCTGCATGATATTACTGAATCTGAATCAGCTCGTTATTATTTCATTGTGATCTAAGTCAGCTCTTTATTATGTCATATCATTTGGCATGTGTCAATTTATTAAATCACACCTTAAAGCAAAGTCACTTCATTAAGTCAGTTGGTGCGGGTAGGTCAGCTCAGTAGGTCATCTCACAGTAGTTGAGGTCAGTGTCGCAGCTAAGCCAGTTGACTTTAGATCTAGTTCGGTCACTTCATTAAGTTATTAAGGGCACACACAGATTCAGCTTACCGTATTTAAGGCGAAACCCTATGTCGGATCCGCTGATGTCAGTGTGGAAAAGGATGCTGACAGTGTTGGATGTGGACAGGAAGTCCAGTTCTTCGCTGCCACAGTATACTGCCTGTCCGAACTCCCCCTCGGTACCGTCTGCGATAATAAGGTAATCCCACCTGTGGGGACAGCAGAACACATTGTAACATATTTTTATAGGTACGCGATGTCATGGTGGCGCCTGTCCTCCACAAAAAGTCTGCTTCTCACCTCTCCGCGGATGCTCCTCACTCACTCTCAGCTATTTTACCCATCATATTTATTCAGAATCATCAATGTATCCCTCATCGACTACCATGTTCCATCACATTGTGTTATCTGGTGTCCCCCAGACTGGGTGTCCTATTCGGATGTGAGAGTCTCAACCTTCTTGGTCCATCTTAAAAGAGCTGAAAGGTGCTTTCATTCACGAGTTTTGGAATGATGTTTTGATACTGCTAGTAAGAAGACTGAGAGACTTTATTCCAGCCCGCATTTTAACGATCCTTGTTCGAAATAGATTCCGGAACTGTATAAAAATGTCTTTATACCGTACAGACTATACTGATCTTTTGACCATCGAAAAAGGCAAGCAAGTCGTTTTAACAAAGATAAAAATTCCGTACAATGCTACAAAAGAATTCTGTGGTACTTATATCTGACAAAGACTTTCTTTCACGTGAAAAATCCGGTTCGGATGGTATGACGGACATTTTTGTCTTAAAATGCTCACCACAAACATTATCATGTACATATCATTTCAGAGAAGTATAACACTCACAATGGACGGTCATTGCCCTCTTGGAGATTCTTTATCTTTCGTCGCTCAAAGCTATTGTGGTTGCTGAGGTCAGTGAATAACCTTCCTTAATCTTCAATATTATTAACATTATTTTACTACCGCGTTGAATTGAAGCTTACAGGGTTTTCACAAAAATAGCAGGCACAAGGTTTAACTGAGGAAGTCAATCAAAATGAAGCAGGTTCCATATTGTTTAGTATGAAAGCTATATGGTCAATACCTACAGACATTCTGGCTGTTGTTCTATCGAGAAATACTCTGACTTCACGCGGATGCGACTTCCAGAGCGTGATGTGATGGTCCAGGAACAGTCCACTTGTGGGGGATACAGGTCAGGGAACAGAGGAGATTCAATGAAGCCTTCACCGGCCTCCAGCAGTTCTCCGCAGGCTGTCGAGGAGGTGGAAATGAGGCAGTACGGGAAAAGAGGCAGAAATCACGTGTATAAACAGACACGGGCAGATGGAAGTCAGTGGGAAAAAACACAAAACATACAGCATGCCTAAGTCTTGCGACGCAGTTTTCTAAAAATGCAGTAAAATGATATTATGATACATTATTATACAGCTTTAAAGAATGACTGTGACCTCGTTGCAATGTCCTTTAAGGATGTGGAAATTTTTGGTGCTGTAATGTTGTAAATCTACTGTTTGACCTTGTTATGTCCTTTGATGTGTTTTCTCGATCGTAATACAAATACAGCACCCTCCAGACTTTTTATTTCACAAAATATTTTGATCAGTAATCGCATCAGAGAGTCGTGGGTTTAGTACCAGGCATAGTCATGTAAATGCGTTATAAATGCGTTACAAAAGCATATAATTCTCGTTTTCCCCAACCCGCCCGTCTGTACATGTATAATAGATGGATATTTTGCTATAGGGATGGTAAAATTAGCATATTGTCTGAGGACAAGTATTGAGCACATGAAAGATGACAGCTGCGCATTGTGTCCGTACGGGACTTTATAATGTTTTTATGCGATCAGGTCTGCTGGAGTGTAATAATGATTAATGAGAGATCGAACTATCCATGTTTGATGTAAAAGCTGCAGTAATATTTTTATCACAATGTTTCTGTCAAACTGCCTTCTAACTCTCTACGCCTGACCTCTCGTTTATCCACTTGAACTATATCCTACTTTTCTAGTGCTCACATGCGTATGAATTACGCGGAAGTACTCTCTGAGAACACTGGCGTGATAAAGTGATGAAGAAAATGAAATGAGATTTCAATATGAATATAAGCATGGCGGCTAAACAAAATTGAAAAAGGTGACAATTTAAACATAATAGGATTGACTTCCTCGGAAACACACAGACTTTATAATCTTACCAAATTCAAATGATCCATGACTATCCAAGCAGCTAACACATGTTGAAAAACTTAATATGATCACACAACTTAATGAGAGTTGTGATAATGTTAACATCCTTTAATCTGAAAAAATTTAACCAACGCGAAACACGAAGTTTTCTCTCTTAGTGAACACATGACCACATCCTACATCTTGCTCATAGAAAACGTGTGCGAATTCTCATGAAAGACTGTGTTGACGCCTTCAAGCCCTAGATTTCTCGACTTCCTATGTCAAGAGGTTTATACCTTCCTTACACACTTGCCTCCGCTGTCTGATACACGCTCTCCTTCCGTTCTGACATTGCTTGACTGGCAGGCTGCCCAGAGTTCAACACTCAGCAGTACTCATCTACATTCATGCGGTGTTTCGACAGAGATATTGCCGGATATTGGTGTTGCTTTCACTGAAAAATAGTGGAATTTTACGAAATGCTGTTTTCACCGATAGATCTCGATATAGAGTTGATGTTTCCAACAATATATTGTCGTGTTGAGATCAATTTTTTTTACGGATATCCCGTTTTTAAAGTACCGTATTTTTTCTACCAAACATCGATATTTAAGTAATGTTCCTACTCAAGTATAAATAAACAATTCTTCTACTGAATTATCGACATCATTGTAATCAGGTGATGTTTCCACCAATGTATCGCAGTGATTAAGTAAAATTTCCGCCAGATATCTTTGCCTCTAAGTGATATTTCTGTTGCGCCGGATTTGGTGAAGGTTTAGGTTTTCACCGAAGTATGACAGTATGGCCGTATTTATCTGATGTCCCCAAGTGATGTTAGCGACTCAGCGACATATTAAGAAGACATGCAGGCTGGAGGTAGTAGGGTTAGTAAACAATTATTTTCACGGAAGAGAGGTGAACAAATAGATTTAAGTATGTGTGGCAGTGACAGATAATTATTTTAGGAGGAAGGAGAGATGGAGAGCTCACAGTGGGAGTGATTTCGTGCATGCATGCATCTTTGGAAGAAGTCAGCAATGTGAGGGAATCAGGAAAGAGAGAAGGTGGGATGGCTGGGTGGAAGAGGGAAAGAAGATTATGCTCGGTAAAGAGTAAATTATTCAGAGCAACTACAAAAAAATTAGCACATTTAAACATTTGATACTGAGTGAAAAAAAAAAAAGATTTAAAACGGCATTTTATATGCACCATTTGTATTGTAGCCGGCACGTTTCATGCTGTTATTGTTGTTGTTGTTGCTGTTATTGTTGTTGCTGTTGCTGTTGTTGTTGTTGTTGTTGTTGTTGTTGTTGTTGTTGTTGTTGTTGTTGTTGTTTAAAACAGACACTTGCAAGCATTTCTTGTGTAATTCATGTTCGCCTGATAGACCTATATATTTACATATACAGTACTTGTAAGTTATTAGTTTAGCGGACGAGGTAAATAAAAGAACTGTTACAAAAGTTATGTATGTACGGTAGTAACAATAACAATAATGATAATAATGCGTTATTTAAGTCTCGTATCCAGGCTAATGCCCGCTCACATGACTTCACACTATTATTACCCCAGCAGGTCAGATCATTCCAGGAATTTCTCAACTCCCTAGGGGTATACAATGCCTCTGCCATTTGGAGGAGCTGATCACTAGCATCTGACTATCTGTCACTATCTAAAGCCAGATACCCATTTTACAGACAGCTGGGCCGAGGAAAATGCGGATGAAAGGCTTTCCCCAGGCACGTGCAACACGACCGTGTTCAGGAATTGAACCCACGACCTTTAAATCTTGAGTAAAACCCCGCTGATAGTAAAGAAATCGTCATGTAGTATAACTTAGAGAAGGGGGCGAAACGGAAGGTGCATGCACACGAGACTACAGGTGCTTTGTTATAAAACAGATCCTGGTGCAAGTGTGCATACAGTGAAGAGGGAGATTACTCTGCGACTAACTCGCCACGGCGTAATGTGGTGGAAAATATAACGGTCGTTTATAGCTCTGCTCGGAATAATCCCTAATCAGAGGGGTAATCCTCGGATTAAGGTCAGGGTATGATGATCGCTACATTGCAAGCTTAGGGACCCCGTCACTCGCTGGCTGTAGCACTTCCCGCTGAGGGTAAGGGATAGCTTGTTCAATTTTCATGATTTATGTAAGTGTTTATTTGCCTCAGAAGGAGGATTATTTCTTTATTCGTGCGTGTGTTTATTAGGATGGTCCGGTATACTGAGTAACAAGAGGTGATTAGATCGTCTCATTACAATTCACCTTAGAGACTAAAATTCTTCACTGTGGCTAAGGTTCGGTCTGAAAGTTTCAGGTGAGGAAACATAGTAACGAAGATTTCATTCCCTTGATCATAAACAGGATGTATCAATAATATAATGCGCCTTAGACATTTACAGTGGCCTGTGGTCAGTAATTTCCTAGAATGTTTCTAAATGTGTTCCTGTAAATCCAGCATTGCCATGCATTTCGCAATGTAATAGCCAGACATTTTAGAAGGAAATGTGAGATAATGATGTATAGATACTGAACAGCTCCAAAATATATGTTATCGGGATTTAAGTCGTAACAGCTTAAAATTGAACATGTATTGGGGAAAAAAAGTCGCCTAATACTAATTCTTTTTTATAAGCAATCGAACCTGTTTCTTCACAATGCAAGTCAAGTGTGCTAGTCCTTACACTACAAGTGTTGGTAAGCCTATTGCAAATTTATCATTGAAATGCATCCGAAAAGCTCTGAGAGAGAGTATAAGAGATCGAATTTGGGCACATCCTGTTTTGGGGGTCCAGATAAAGTTTCATACAAACCTCACATTTTCAAAAGGACGACAGTATTAGTGATCACCGGCTGTAAATTGACAGTGGCACTCTGTGCTCCTCAGGGAGTGAAGAAAGTTGATAGAGATCTGATCCACAGATTAATTGTATTAATAAATCGCTTGAGATGGCACTGTTAGGATAAGGAACCTATGAATTTCAATATTATAATGACTTCTTCCTACCACAGACAGCACTGGTATGCCCGCTCTGCTCAGAACAATATTAAACTGTAGCACGCTGCTTTTTCAATGTCCAGCACTTGAAGATTTTCCTATAAGCTATCTCCGAAAACAATCAGACATAGCAGCATCGATGGAGTACAACCCCAAAAGATAGGCATCTACCATCCCATAACATCAAGCTCAAGGGACATGGTCAAATGATCGCTGGAAACTGTGGCATATCTATGGGGAGTAATATGGGGAGAAAAATTATACCCTCTCCCTCTGCGTCCCAACCGGACACTCTTTAGATAACCTTACTATAAAGATCAGGTTAAATATACAGATCAAGGTTGTTAAACTTTTAATTAACAAAGACACCACATCACTACTGCACGCCTATGAAACCCGAAATTTGAGCACTGATAGAAGATGGTTGTCACTGAGCAGTGATACTGTGAGATATGTGATTATGTAGTTCCCAGCGTTGTGCACTAACTGATAAATTTATTTTAAAAAATGGTTTGACAATCCTGTCAGCTTAGTACTGATAACCCATGATAATCAAAGACAAATCTCGAACCTGAAGACAGTTGTATTTAATTTCCGAGGATAGCTGGCACAGTGACGCATCCCTCCAAATGGCGCCAACGGCAAATACCACACCTTCCATACCTTAGCTGCGCCGCTGGCTGGAAGAAAAAAGTACATGTTAAAGTAAAGTAAGGATTGACACGGTTCCCAGAGCATTTGACGTCACCAGGCAATCCCACACAGCTCTGTCTTAATATCACCCACCTAGTTTTAGTCAAGTAGGTCTAAAATAAGGTCAGTCAGAAAGTCGAAGATTTGTTTGACAGAGTGCGCTTTTCGTATAACTCTAGAATTTGCACAGTTTACCAGCAGGGATGTGTCCTGAGATGAGAAACTCTAGTGTAGGAGCAGAGTGGTCGCATGGTCGGGGCTTTGACTCAAGATCGATTCCCGCCCACATCATGTCATAAATGCTTTGGGAAAGCAATTCATTCACGTCTTCCTCAGTCTGTTCGTCTGTTAAATCTGTACCTGTCTATAGACGGTGGAAGGTACTGTCAAAATGCTAATGATCAGGGCCTGCAAATGTCAGCTGCAATATAATATATACAGTACTCCCCAGGGAGTTGAGAAAGAGGAACCTCGATATTAAGTATTCATTTATTAGGTTAACCTTGTTACATGTATTAAGTTTGAATTTCACAAACAGGCATTCATTATTATTCTAGCATCATGGACCTAAATTTTAAGTATACTTTTTTTTTTTTTTTTGCGTGCACCAAAATGTTCTTCATATTGAGGTTCTATTCTATCATTATTATTGTTATTATTACAGAGCAATCGAAACCTTTTCCATCTCCCTCACCAACCACAGCACCAAACAACGTACTTAAAAAGCCAGCATGGGCAGGAAGAAGCAGAGAGGCGGCATCTCGGAGATAATCCACCAGTACCAGAATGGTGCAGCAAACAAATTCAAGCCCGAAAATTTTCAGGAGATTCCACGCCTCTTCGGCCAGGAAGCGGCCATCGACATGAACCGCTTGGTGTGTCAACATCAACAACACGTAGCCTCAGCTTACATGAGGCGGCTTCGGAGAGACAAGATCAAACAGAGAGACGTCTACTTTCAGAAACTGCAAAATATCCCGCTTCATATCAGGTGAGTAGTACTATTCTATTACATTATGAAACACCTGCAAGACAAATTAAAAATTAGCACAATGCTATAGATGAAGTGAAAGAGACAGGAAGAGATACGGTAGGGAATACATGGGAGATTATTAAAGATGATTTCCACGAATCTCCTGACCCAAAAAGTTGAGCTCACCATTGTTCCTCGTGCTGCAGTGCTCACCAAATACTGTGCTGTAGCAGTTCAGGTGCGACTATCCTTGTGTCTGTAGGCGGTGGCTACTCGTTTGAATTCCATATCTTTTTTTTCGGTCCTTTTGTTGCTGTTGTTGTTGTTATTATTGTTGTTGTCGTGATTGTTGCATAATATTGCATGTAAGAGTGAATGCTCATTTTATCCCTTATCTTCAGTCTGCTCGTTTTCCTCTTTCCCCCTTCCATTCTCCCCGTTAAAGTGATAATCAGAATTCTCTAAGCCTGTATAAGAAATATCACTGCAAATGCAACACAAAACAACGCTTTTCCACCCCACCGCTCTCTCGCCTTTCTTCCCATGGATTTGTTAAGATATTCTAAGCTGAGACGGCCTCCAGCAATGTCTTCCGATCTTCCCTCTCTGACCCCACCCAGAAGGTTCAAATCTTTATGATCGCTGTATTAATTCTTATGTAATCATAGCTTTATTCATTATTTTCCTCTGTTTTGCTCTTTTCTTGGTCGTTTTTGCATGTGCATATTTGCATTTTCAAAGTCACTTCACATAACGGTACCACTGGCGTCGCGTAATAAGGGTCAAATACATTTATTAGAACACCACCTGCCGCTTCTCTTCGGGAAGGCAAAGACATCAACGAAATCGAGAGACCAGAGAAAAAACAAAACCACCATAGTTTTTGTTTGTGATGTTTAGTTTTTGGTTGTGTTTTTCCCCCTTAAAACGAAATTAGATACTCCAATAGAAAAGGCATATAAGTGCTTACCCTCGTATGGATTCTGTTACTTCAACACATAGGCTTCTAATCACAGATATAAAATAAAAGTCCCGAACAAGGGAAGGCAATAACGGACACGTAATACTATAGGCTTCGTAGGGGCAAGTTTGTCTTGCTCGCACTTAGTCCATTTGACGGCTATAAAGTGAAATTATCTCCCTTTTGCGATTTCATTAAGGAAGAAGGCACTCAGGCAGTCTTTATGCCACAACGTTTTCGACAAACTACACCATAAGCATTTGATTATTACCCAGCTTTGGCACCGTATTGTGAACGCCATGCATGTCTGCTCCGTTAGTGGTGTATTGTTCTTGTGTTCCTGAAACAGTATGAGTGCTTGCTGATACGGCTTGGCAAAGTATACTGGGGCAAAAAAAAAAAACAACAAAACAACTGGTTGACAAATGCCAGTTAGCTTGAACGTAACGATTTTTTTCTTTGTTGTTTATTTCGTTTGTTCTTTTGATCTTGATAAATGATCAGTACGTGCTGGCCCTAGATTAATATAAATATTCTGATTCTACATTCTGTAGGCGAATGGCAGTAGGACCCAATTATATGGACCCTTACTCCAGCTTCAAGCAAAGACTGCCCAAGCTTGGTCAAGATGACCGCATTAAGAAAACAGAGAGCCCCACCCTTCCTGCAGACGAAGCCTCTCCCTATGTACCTCACAATTCGCTCTCACCCCACCTCAATGTTCTCTTCAAGATGAACCCTGGGGCCACCCCGAACATGACCAATAACAACATTCCAATGAAGGGAGGTAAGAAAACCCAGGTGGAGGATGATCTCCCTTTCCACCTCTCGCCAAGGAGGCCCAAGCTGCCTTTAGCTAACAGTTATGTACCGACTATTAAAAAGAGGATCTCCGTGGAGGCAGACGTTGGCAGATCTGATCTGGACGTCAGTGTGGATAATTCGCCTCGTTGCCCAACCAACACTCCCAGAAATGCCGCTTTCTGGAGCTTTAACATTCCTAATGAACTCAACCATGGCCAAAAGAAGAGCCATATAAGCAGCATTCCCCGAGCGAAAGAAGCAATGGCCGCCATCAACTCTGTACAGAAACACAACAAGCCACTTCCTGCCATTGTCACCAAGGCCTAGACTTAAACTTTTAGTTTCAGTTTACCAGCAAAATACAGTTGTACCCTACGTCAGTGATTCTGTGTCTCAAACCAGTTGATTTCAAAATGCACTGGTCTTGTGATCTATATCTTACATAGTAAGTTGGCTTCTGTGGATGTTGGGATATCGGACAGGTAATATACCGTAGAACGTTTTTATTTTTAATCCACTATTAAAACCCCACCGACAACGCACCCTGTGATACAGTACTTCACTCTCACAGCCATCAGGTCAGAGGAAGTGAGAGGAATATATCAGTGCAGTTCAGTCAGTGTGACAGAGAATTGCTTAGGATTTGATAAGGCAATCAGCCAAAGTCCTCCTGCAACGTGTTTTCAGCGTGAGCAGACACATTAATCCATCGATGGTGCATCTGTCGCAGATTTCGTTTAATCATGTCCAGTTAAACTCCAGCCTTCTCATTAATGTCCATTAGTTTGATACGGTAGTGAGTACATGTATACATAACACAACATAAAAAAAACCCACCAAAAAACGCACTTGGTTTGCGGATTTTGAAGGTGATAGTAACAGTCTCAAAGCGTGACTCTGCCAACTCAAAGTGTTTTCTACGTAATGAAAGGTGCTGGAGATTGTCCAGTGTCCAACTTGCTCTTTGGTCCGCTCACTAGGCTCGGAAGTAACTCTACTGGATGCCAAGGACAGTATTAGATGTAACAGTATCTTCTTGACTGAGCTTTTGGTGTCAAATGCATCTCGTTCCTTCTCATGGTTGGATTTCAAGTGCCAAAGTTTCGCTCCATGAGGGGTGAGAATGATTTGCTAGTTTACTAGACCATGAGTTACTGTAGGTAAAATTTTGACCTTATCATCGCTGTCTTTGCGTTAAAGGTCCATTGATCAAGGCTGTCACAACTGTGATCTGTGTTTTAATTTCTCAATATTTAGCTTCCACTTCGGTCTGTTGCCTACCCGCTTGGAGGACGGCAGTTTTTTCCAGTCTGCCGAAAGTCTTTGGTTAACTTAAAATACTGCTTTACCAAAATCATTCCAGAGGTATCACTTTAGAATGAAAGGTAAAGCTATTATTTTGAGAAATGTGAACATGTACATATTATTATGTGTGTATTATTTAGGGGGCAGATAGATACTTCCATGAGTGTACTGAAAATCCTCTCATGATAAGTATTTATTCTACTGTAGATGCATATATATTACAGTATAACCAGGCACGATTTTCTGTTTTGCACCATTTTAGATTTTTCTTATGTTTCTGTGTATGGATGTTTGCAAAATTGTTTGAATGTCGGCCTTGTCCATGCTTATGAAATGGCGATGCATAGGCCATGGTAGATTTCTTGTAAAAATCTTATGCATCTTATCAAGATTTTTTTTTATAGCATTTAGACAATTGCTTGTAAATACTCAAGAGCCCAGACAGGAGCATGGCACTATATAATATTCTTTGTTCTATATTGTAACATCGTTTTTCACAAAAAGAATGAGACTTACAGAGTTACAAACATACAGTAATAGGATTGAATGCAACCACTTAGTGGCATGGAGAAGGCTTATTCCTAAAAATTAAGAACATTGTTCCATCAATAAGCTTTTGAGCTCTTTTCTTAATTATGGTAGTTATAAGAACTGGTCTGAATTTCTGAGGGGAATGATTCTAAAATTAGCATTTTAATCAAATTTGTGGAATACCATCAGATATGTTAACACACACTATATGAATGCAAATTACTCCAAGTTACTTTTTTAAAATTTAAATACAGTAGAATTGCATGATCTTGTGTGCCAATCTGTTGTTCCGAGTCACTTATTTTCAGCAACTGTAACCAGCAATATCCACAGATTCTTCCATTTAGTGCTTGGTTTAAGGCTACGAAAAGAAATATTTTCACCCTGCCGTGCGATTGCATCACATTGTTAAATGCTCAAAACAAACTGAACATTGCAGTGTTTTGTTGCTGCAAAGAAGCCTTTTGATAGTCTCTAGGTTATCATTTACGAATTCTCTCATGGTATGCATTCTCTCTCCTAACCCTGCCTCTAATCCTATGACAAGCATTGGACGAGGGAGTCCCTGGATATTGGCCTTTACCATAATGCACAAATTAAAATTTATGAACAGGTTTCCTAGAATTCAAGTTCATGGGGTCCTACTATGTCAGCTTGAATTGTGAATGTGTGGACTTCGGAGATCAGAGAGTAGAGTAGTTACAAGTGACTGTAAAGGAAATTTTAACAGTAAAAAAGTACAAAACAAGTAATGAGAATAAAAAAAATGAGGACTTGTTTGTATGTCAGCTTGAATTGTGCATGTGTGGACTTAGGAGATCAGAGAGTAGAGTAGTTACAAGTGACTGTAAAGGAAATTTTAACAGTAAAAAAGTACAAAACAAGTAATGAGAATAAAGAAAATGAGGACTTGTGTGTAATTATTTGGTGTGAAAATGAGAGATTCTAAGTGGGTTTGTTGCTTCGTGGAAGACAGAGTGAGCCAGATATGTATACTAATTTATATCCTTCTCTGAAAAAAAGACTCAGCTGCAGCAAAGAAAGGACATAAATTTATGCACAGCCTTGACCAAATGATACTGCATCTTTTATAAAATGGTACTGAGTAAGGGGGATTACATTATAAAATACTGACACAAGACAGTCATTACCCTAAAAGGTCTAAAACTGCAATACCCTTGGTTTTCATCAACTCTGCACTCATGTCAATCTGTCAGGGGCTGGCAAAGTTTATGAGGATGGCAGGAGTGAATGGCAGTATGTTTCCACAACATGTCTCTTGTATTTTATAGAAAACTTTTCTCTCCTTACTTGCTTGTTTTCCAAAAATGCTCCTAATTTAGGGGCTTACTTTGGTCTGTGGAAATGTTCTGAAATGTTAAAGATTGAAGATCTCTAGAGATATTATATAATTTTTGATTTATTATGATATTCAAAACAGCATATTCTGTGTTTCATAGAATGTGACTCCTTAGTTCTAAATGTATTTCCTTTGTTTTTTGGATGTATCAAAGGAAGCATATCTGGTATGCTGAACTAAGAGCTGGAGAGAATATTCAGAGCTTCATGGTGCACAATTTTCATCTGCCCACTCTATTCTTGTAATCTGTTTTCAAGAGACAACATCCTGCATTGCAAGGTTCCTGTGTTGATAAGGAAGGAATGATCATCCTGACTAAGAAATGATGGTGAATGATGGCACTGATGTGTCCGAGAACTTAGTGCTATGTGATTGCAGTGAGTTAAGTAAGAGGAAGATGGTGATTTAAAGAGGAGAGGTGAAAGTACATGAGCAGGAATCAGCTTGATTACACCACACAAATAAACAAACAAGCAAAACAATCAAATTTCATACATGAAAAAAATATTTATAATTATATTCTTCATTTTCAAATTGTAGAATCACCCATACATTCAGTTATACGACATGCTTCTAATAATCAAGTATGAGACATCCTGTCTGTGTAGACGTATAATGCTGTATTCCACAAGTAAAAGAGACTTCCATGCAATTTCTCATTAAACTGTCACATCCTTCAATACTTTTCAATCAAACATGAATTAAGACCTGTAAATCATCCAGCCTAAATTCGGAACAGAATGATACAAACTTCACATGGGATCTAATTTGTGGAAGACTGTCTTATATATCAACACAAATGACATGCCTGGATAATCAATTGCACCAATTACAATAACCACTTTGACATAAAAAATTCCTTAAATCAAAGACCATTGTGACACTGTGACTACTGTCATGTGAGGATCACTGTAACATGAGGACAACAGTGACACTGGACCTGAATCCCTGAGGGAAAGAAAGTATGGCTGCCATACTCATTGGAGAGATTCTGTTTCGAATCTCTTTATAGAGTTTGGATCTTTTATGGACCGTTGTGGTAGAGCTAGACATATGCATTTGGCATTTTCTGATATAATGATCATGCTGCATGTTACAAATTAGAATTAGATGTCAATTTCACTTCCAGCTGATAAGATGAAATATTATCTTAACGCTAAGAAATAATGTGTGTGCCGCTGCCATAAATGTCTGCAAGAGATCTGACTTGAAAGTAAAGGCCCTCTATTATCAATACAGTGTCATGCAAAGCCTTGTTAATTCGCCATTCCCTGTCTTTCAAAAAAGCAGAGAAACTGAGGAAAAATGTACTGACAATATTAATGGTCCCCTAAAGCAAACCACACTATTTGGAGACTTCCAATCAACCCCCAAAATATATTTATTCTATATCAAGTACACCACGGAGTGTTCACAAGCAAAAAACTTTGGATCATACACTATGCACCTACATGGCAAAAACGCTGCACATCTGCCATGACTTCTGTAAACTTCCTGGGTGAGAAATGTGACTTTTGACCTAAAATATCCTTATCATTGCAGAACCAGATGTCAAAATACTCAATTATGTTGTCAATGATTGTTATTGAGAAAAGATGACATGTTACAATTAGCTGTTTAACTATGGTATCAAGAAGTAAGAATTACCCCTTTTCTACAGGATGATGGGGGGGGGGGGGGGNGGGTGTGAAGTCTTGATTATGGTGGAGCAAATTATTTCAAAGGAAACATGCACATGTATTTCCCTCAAACATACAATTTTTTTGCCACCCAGCTGCGATCCATTCAGTCTGCTGCCACATGGTCTGATTTATGCTAAATGATCTTTTTGGTCAGTTACGACATGATTTGGTGTGTCACTTGCTCATTGGCCTAGTCAGTCCATTACTACATTCGCTACTCGATCAGTTATTTCCTGGTCCAGTCAATCAGTCAAGTCAGTCAATCCCAAATGTTGCGGTTGCTACCAACCCCAGTTTGAGATTCTCTTACTGACTGTTTTAATCATACTGAAAAGCAAAAAATACATGACAATGTTTATAATCCTGTTAGGGGCACATCATGTTATACAAAATATGGGGTCATGGAAGACCTCACAAAAACAGGGAAGGGCTTTGTTCTATAAAATATAGGGTGTTAGGAGACCCCACAAAATACGGGAAGGAGTGATAAACAGCAAAATCTGGCAAAGGATAGACTAATCAGCTGCCATAAATTTGTGTCACTCTGCTGATACTAAACTGCCCGTACACAAGATTTTGTACTGGTCCTTGTTTGTGCTCATTCATTCCCTGTCAGTCACTGATCCATTTCTTGTATGTCACTCATCTATTCTCTGACAATTATCCATCTCCTTTGCATCAATTTTCCATTCTCTGTCACTCACTCATCTCCCTTGTGTCACTCGTCCACTTTCTGAAACTTTTCCATTTTCTGACAAGTAGTCATCTCCTTTGTGTCAGTCATCCATTCTCCATCACTCATCCACTTCTTTTTGTGTTACTCATCCACATTCTGAAATGTATCCATCCGCTTACTATCACTATCAGTCATCCATTCTTTGTCAATCATCCACCATCACGTCGCTGACCCATCTCCTGACAATCGTCTTCAATCTGGACTGCACTTGAGTGTCTCTTATTTCAGTCCTAGTTGTTTCTGATTGGCAGATAGCCACTGGTGGTAATCATTCAGTTTGTGGTCTGTGGGCTCCACCTGTCAGAGAAAGAAAAGTCCAGTCAGGTGAAAAAATAGACACAAATTAGACTTTTTTTTTTTGTATTTACCCTGTAGGGAAATTGATATACAACACTGTACAAATGTTGTACATCTCATTCATAATACTAGCACTTATGGTCAGTACATATACAGGTAAATACATAATATTATGCATAAAACACATTACAAAGTCACTGCTGGTCACCCATGGTGCGGCACCCTGGTTCCCGAGCTCTACAGCCAGGTACTCATTTATACCTGAATTGGGTTGGGAAAGAGAATGCAAACACCCGGTATAACTGATTAGAGACAGACTTGGTGTAATTTGACAAGAACGCTATCTCAAAACATTACTGATTCAAACCACCCGTTTCCTGCCTTACTGAATGCAATGAACTGTGAAAATGATCCTTAAATCATTTAAACTGTCAAATTATAAGCAAAAAGTTGTTTTCAAAATTAGTGTGTTTCCTCTCCTTACTAAGGCATCAACATTATAAATTAGAAATCTGAGAAGGGTAATTCCCTATTCACTGATGTTTTTGTTGTATGAAGCTTTTCAGCAACAGTGGAATTTCAGTGATTATATGAAGTGTGTAATTGCAGATGTAAATAGATATCTTGAGCACTGGGCTTGTGAGGCATAAATCAAAAGCAATAAACTTTACATAATAGAGAGAAATTAAGTATGTACAAGAGACAACGTGCATTAACCTCTGAAAAGTGTGTGTGTGTGTGTGGGTGGGGGGAGGAGGAAATAGTATATTACAAGATAATATAGAGTGATACATGTACTGTAGTGATTTTGAAGACAGTGGGGGGAAAATAAATATAGTGAATAAATACAATGTCGAGAGAAAGAGAGTCTGAAAAGAGATGGACAGGACCAACTTACCTGTTGCCATTCATTGATACAGAATATCCTGTATGAATCATTGCCATATTTTCCTATTCCATGCAGCTCTATTGGATAGGTCCACTTCTTGTTAAGGTACTCATCTGGATGCAGATATAATAAAAATATACAGTCGAGTCCATGTATGTCCAAATCGGGTTCCTCCAATTACTTATAAGTCGAAAGAAAAAGAAATAATAGTTTTTTTTCCTTCTTTGCGTCTATTAATTATCCTTGCATAAGATAAAGTAATTAATGCCCATTTCTGATTAGTCCAACTGCCCAGCGCTGCCACAGAGGCAAAATCACCTCCTGGCGTCCTCCCCGCGTGGTACCAAACAACGCCGACGGCTTGAAAAACAAACGAGACAGTGCCGCGGATAGAGAAAGGCAAT
Source organism: Ellobium chinense (assembly GCA_033807755.1). Classification (NCBI taxonomy): domain Eukaryota; kingdom Metazoa; phylum Mollusca; class Gastropoda; order Ellobiida; family Ellobiidae; genus Ellobium; species Ellobium chinense. The sequence continues at coordinate 1,093,972 of JAWQUT010000004.1, forward strand.
AAAACTGGACAGTGCGAGTGCCATTAACCGCAGCACAATAAGTAGGGCGTGTGTATTAACACCTCCGCTAATAAGACAGTGGGGGGAAGAGAATGCGGGAGGGCTAGGCGGTGCTGAAATATCGATCGATAATTAAACATCTCGGCAGCAGTGTATACAACACATCTGGCCCATTGCACTGTGACGGTAAATAAACAAGAGGCTGCCCTCGTGACCTCCCCAGTGTGCTCGTTAGCCCGCGTACAGTTGACTCATCTTTATCATTTTCAGAATTAAATTGAATTTGTTCTCTAAATAATGGCTTCCTCTAATCCTGTAAAGAGAAACCTCATGACTCTTTCCATTGAGTCGAATATTAACATGCTCCAGGAAATGGACAGAGGTGCGATGTTGAAGAATGTCATAGCTGAGAAGTATAGCGATCCCGCTAGCACGCTTTCTACGATCTTGAAACACCGGGAACAAGTGGAAAAAGTGGCGGTCTCTTCATCGTTTAAGCTACTACTCAGATCGATTTCTTATAAAAAGAAATAATCCCATTTAAAATACTTCCCCAGTAGGCCATCTTTAGTTACATCCCCTGTTGAATTGCACTTGTGACCTCCCCAGGGTGCTGGCTCGCTCGCATACGGTTGACTCGCCTTGGAAATCTGATATCTCCAACTCATTGGGGTGGTCCCAGCGAATTGGAGTTAAGCGGACTCGACTGTACATTAGCTGAAGCTATCATCTGACCTAGCCTTTCCTTCAGCAAATATCTTGCTTATATTTTTATATATATTAATAGTAATATTTTTATAGATCTGCCCTCAGGAAGTTTGGCTAAACAGCTTGATATGTAATACATCTTTGTTGGGCACATCTTAAATCAGATCCCAATCATTCCCGACATATGTGCTTTCTGTCAATATCAGTAGGTGGTCTAAACGAAGTTTTATTTTCACTGAAAATTGCCTGCTATCAGTTTAAATGTAAAGAGCTCACTGCCCTGAGAAAAATGATACCAAGTTTATCTCTCTAGCTTGATTTTTAAAGAAGTTATTGAATTTTAAAAATTTGTGGAATTTCACATTTTTTCGCTACTTTTCACATAAGTCACGGAATACCAACTTCGGGCGTCCATATTTTCTTTAAATATCATCTCTAGTCTTTGAAAACTCTTCAGCCTACAGTCAGTGACATAGATAACAAACTCAATTTTTTTCAGGGGTTTAGGGGAATTCAAAAGTGACAATTTATTGTGATAAAGTTGGCATGAAGCCCAATTTTGACAGCGGCAGGATTATCGCTGACCGGAGCGCTGACTTTCGCCTCACCGGTACTGCGTTCGTCCATTGAGCGTCATGCACAGAAGGCAAAATCAAACGGAGGGTGTATGTTTGTCAACAGCTGGCGCTTCGCAGAAATACATGCCCCTGGTTTGATTTTGGTCTATTTAAAGAGGAGACATGCCAAGGTTTATTTTCATATAAAATGGTCCCGATCTTTCAATTTTTTCCCGACTTTCTCACCCCTCAAAGTTTTCAACCCGCATTTTCCACATGAAATACAGCTTATATGCTTATAAAAATTTAATCTGAAGAAACCTTGTTATTTTAGCTTTCATTTGATGATAGTTTCGTACACATAGGCTGCGTTTCCGTGAATCGCCGAGGTTATAAGTATTAGGGGGGTAGACTTGCCTCGGGCGCAAACAATGAGAAAACGTTCTCCATACACCTCTTTCAAGCAACAAAACACGCACAAAAACTCAATCAAAACCATAAACATAGTACATATTTAAAAAGAAGAAGAATTGTACTTTAATCTGATGTAAAAATCATTGTGATCCAGTCAGTTACGACTGAGATATAGTAGGGTGAAATTACCTGACAATTACGCGGAAGTCGGCAGTTTCACCAGGTTAGCGATGCAGTTTGGACTACCTAATATCAGTTCTCCTGCCCATTAACCTGGACCCTCCTCTCGCCTTGTTCCTAGCCCCTGACTTTGCCTATTGTCCTTTGATTTTATTTTGAATCATACCAGATTCAAACTGACCTGAGAATCTGATGATGGTCTTTGTTCGTGTATAGTTAAGACCAATTGGAAACAGCATGTTGGCCATTTCTTCCTCTTCTGCCTCTCGGGCCAACTCAGCTGTTGGCCACCGATTGAAAAATTTCCACAATGTAGGAATGGCTTGACGACCTGAGAATAGTGATAATAAAACTCAACCTGAGTCCCAGAGCAGAATATTAGACATCAGTACACCGCATCTATTTGAAAATACTACATGTGTGTTGGAACTGCTGAATTTTGAACTAATTTGACTGATTCTTTGGAGAATTTGCAATCATAAGATCAGAATGCTCTGAGTAATGACTCTATCTGATAACAGCATCAGGCAACACATAAATCTCAAAGTCAGGATCAGAGAAGTCAGGAGTGATCTGAAAATTTAGTGGATAACTGGTCAACAAACAAATCACACAACAAAATTAAGCCCACAAATTATTTTACCAACAACCAGTGGAATTCAAGAGTTCTGTCATCTCCTCTTATGCCTCTAGTGTACCTGCGTCATGGGCATGTCATGACCAATCTCCTCACCTGCTATCTCTCCCCCCTCCCTCCCCACCACCACCACTCTCAAAAGCCCTGGGTCCCTCAAGGCTAGTCTGACCTGCTTTGAACTCAGTAACACACCTGTGGTTTTGTTAAGGAATATGGTGGCCACCAGCAACTTCCAAGGGTCATGGAACAGGGACTCTTGCACCAAACAGAAAGGCGATCTGGGTGGAATCCATTTCTCATCACGTCTCAATTTAGGCCGGGCTGTTTTGCTGGAGTCTGACTTCTTAAAATATTTACTTTTAATGCAAGACTCTGTGGAGGAGACCAAAATCTTGTAAGTTAAATGTCCATGCATTCGAATATACAGTCATCAAGACCAAGATTAGTTTGGTGTGGAAGTGAAAGGAATAAACATAAAAGCAAGACAAAAATGCAATACAATGAAGCAAAGAAAGAGAGAAATCAAGTAAATTTTGAGGGGAAACAGTTCCGCGGAAATGGGGTAAGATGATTTTGAAAGGAACGAAGAATGTGGTTAAAGGAACAGACAAAAAGGAAAAACAAGAAACATGAAACTGTGAAGGATATAATTTAGAGCAAAATGAATTAGAGAAACAACAAAATAAAGATAAAAGAGACGAAATAAGTTAAACAGAACAGGGATGGAGTGACCCAGTTGCTCTGGGTATTTGATGAAAATGCATTTCACAAAAATCTAAAAATTTATCTTTCATCAAAATTAACAAGGTAATGCATTCTTTGTGCTTTTATTAATAATCAAAATTAAAAATTATTCATAATACTTGCACTGGGATTTACAAATGACCATTAATATTTATAATCTTCTCACCACTAAATACAGAACAAGGAGTAGACAAAAATAGAATGACTTACTGTCACCCAGAATAAACTCTGCTGTGATTTCCTCTGGTTCCTTACTGTTGATTCCATTCTGCATAGACAAAAATTCTGTCAAAGAGTGATCATCACAGTCCCCATCCTCAAATGGCAGACTTTTCCTTTGCACACTGCGATGGACAGGTCTAATTTTTGTGGCTGGGCTCTCCATAAGCCTCTCTTGAGCACTTTCTTGCATGGCTTCATCCTGGTCTTCGGTCATCTCCTCGCTCAAAGTAACATCACCCAATGTCAGACCATTTTCATCTCCGAACTTTTCATTCCCAACAGTGGGTACTGGACTTGACTTGGGCGGTCTTCCACGCTTCTTTTTCTTTGTGATGACACCATCAGTGTGGCTAGGAGGTGAGGAATCTGTTACAATCTTTTGCATTGTCATTTCCTGGTCTTGATCCTGATTCCAGCTAGCCTCATCTAATGCTGGCTCATTTTTATCTTCAAGCTCCTCACTGGTACTGGGCAACTTGCTGGATTTGGGCGGTCTTCCAAGTTTCTTTTTCTTCACTACAGGTTGATCAGAGTGGCTAAGAGGTGAGGAATCTGTTACAATCTTTTGCATTATCATTTCCTGGTCTTGATCCTGATTCCAGCTAGCCTCATCTAATGCTGGCTCATTTTTATCTTCAAGCTTCTCATTGGTACTGGGCAACTGGCTGGATTTAGACGGTCTTCCAAGTTTCTTTTTCTTCACTACAGGCTGATCAGAGTGACTAAGAGGTGAGAGATCTGTTATGGAAGAGCTTGAAATATTATTAGTCTCTGTTGCTGTTGTCAGTGGTGATTCACTTTCCTCTTCTTTCTGTGGAGTCTGCTTTCGTTTCTTTTTTCCTTGCAAGGATCCCTTCTTATGGATTGGTGGTGAAAGAGAAAAACTGTCTGTGTCAAGTGCTGTCATGCTGATATCATGGTTGGGAGTGCTGGTGACCTCTGAACTCACATCTAGCTCAGAAGTGAGTGAGATGTCCTGACTACCTTCCTTTACTGATGGTGGAGTATCACCATGCTCAGCAATATCGATGTAAACATCTGGAGTTTTGGCACTCTTCTTAGGTCTTCCCCGCTTCTTAGGAGTCTGGCCTTTGGCCTCTTGCTGCGTTTTTGAAGAAAATTTCCCCTGAGGCGTGGTCTTCTTTCTACCCTTGGCAGGTGACTTGCCAGGTTTTTTGACAATCTTCGTGTATTGGTCATCTTCTCCTATTTCTGGCAGCAGTGCCTCACTTGCTTCTGTCTCCATGTATTCTGTCCCTCCATTCTCTGCACTGTCTGCTGGGGCAAAGTAAGACCTGATCTGGCTGGTCTCTTTCTTTGTCATTCTGGATTTTCCAAAGCCACTTCCAAAAGGCATTTTAATGACCAGTTTCTGAAGTCTTTGCTGTTCCTTGCTCATGGCATCACCAGTTTCTTCTGACTTTTTCTTTGAGAATAACCCTCCAGTTTTCACCTTGACCTGACCTTCACCCTCAGTCATGGACAGTTTGGTATGTTTGAAGAGAGATTTATTGTTCAGCAGCTTGCCTTTAGCTTTTTTCACACCACTTTCTTTGACTTTCAATGCTTTCTTTTCTTTAGGTGGTTTCTTCTCCTTAGGCTGACCTTGTCCCTTAACCCTGGCCACACTGATGTCTTGCACATCCAACAGTCCCTTCTCTCGAAGCTTGGAGGCACTGAATTCAAACTGATCCATGTCCAGGATTAGGCTGTTCTGCTGAGCAAAATTTGCAACCTCATTCTTGGACCGGAACTTCTTATTTTCTGGGCTGTGGAGGCAAATGGGTAAATAAAGAGAATATATATTTGACAGGTAGATAACAAAACACAGCTATAACTAAAAACATAAAAAGGTACGTAAAAAATCCAAGCCACCAGTCAAATCGCTTAAGATAAAATCTCGGTTAAAATAAACTTTCCTCATGATCCCGATTTTTGCCTTCTTTACCATTACAATCAACGACTGGTTAATATAAACGCCGACAACACAGCCTCCGCTTAAAATAAACCCTTCTTGTCGGCCCGCAAGTGTAAACCAGATGCGATTGATACTAAACTTCTTGAAAAGTGGCCAAAGTCGAGCCCACACGCACTGCCTGCCGTCTTGATGATGTGCGGAAAGGGGTTGGGTTGGGGCAGAGTGTACTGTAGGGTGGGAAGGGTGATGCTTCGTTTACCTTGTAATAGTCTAGTTAGTACACTCAGTCTCTGCATGCGAGGTCCACTTGAGATTAGCCTAGACTAGCCTCCCTNACATCATCACACCTTGTCACATGAGGACCCATAACATGTCCCTACCTGAAGCTTCCAACATCAGCTTCACTTCTCCTGATATCCCACAGGGTACACATGGCAGGATAAGGTAAAGTAAGGTAAAGATAAGTAGGCCAAAATTAAGAAAGAACTATTACATACTTAAAATAGTAAATATCATATTTGCCAGCGGATGCCCCGGTCATACGCTGCACTGCCTTAACTGTCCATCCATTGGGGAGCTCTGCTTTGTGTACATTTTCTTTGGGGGCTGGGGTATGCTGGGCTATATCAGGTTGGGCTGTGTCAGATTGGGAGGAGTCCGGATGGGTTGATCCTGGCAGAGCTGAGTTGGCCACTCCTGACTTGACTGGTGTGGACTTCGCTGATCCTCCCTTGGATTTTCTCACCTTTCCAATAACAGGTAGCACTGCTTCATACAACAATGCCTCCTCCATTTCACGCCTGCAATTAGGAAAAGCATAATGTGAAAAATATATTGTTGAACATATAAGAGGTCTGTAGTATGTATAGAGAATAATGACAGTTCATTCTGATGCATTCTTATGCAAAAGAACTGGAAAACAGCTGGCCTTCGAAGAACTGTAAGCTCAATTTTCTTTGGTTTCCTGTACATTTTTATTAAAGCACCGAATGATCACTGCTAACAGACACAAGTGATAAGCAGGTTGAGGCAAACTGAAACTGTGTTTTAAGAAGACAGGATAGTGTAATCACTCTTTATAATGTGCTGTCACCATAAAAGTGCATGCTATCTCTCTTTCCTCAGTGACTATTCTAATTGAAACAACCAGTGCTATGATCAAGGCTCGCCAACAGTTTGTGCTCACAAACACAAATATAAATGATCCAATCCTTGTATATGTGCAACTGATCTAGATTGTTATCCCAATACTCACACTTTTGTTGTGGCCTTCCTTTGACGTTTTACTGGTGCGAATGTGCTTGTGTCTTCAGCCTCTCCTACGCCAGCATGCTCTAGACTTGGTTCAGTCTGGCCTTCGACTTGTCCAGATCTGTTGCTTTCAGAGTCTCCCATGGCTGACTCTTCCTGGGCTATCTCATCAGGTGCAGCATCACTAAAAGTGTCAGATGGCTGGTCAAGACTTCCTGCCTGAGAAGTCTCTTCCAATGCTGTAGGCTCTGCCATTAGTGCTTCAGGCTCCTCTATCTCCAGCCTCTCTGTGATGACCTTTTTCGTCTGTTCCTCCACCATCTCCACATCTGCAGCAAGAGCTGGCTCCTCCTCTGTTCCAACTGCAGGCTCTTCTCCCTCACTAGCTGGTGGCTCCTCCTCCGCACTAAATGCTGGCTCCTCTCCTGCTCTAGTTGTCGGCTCCTCTTCTGCACTTATTTCTGGCTCCTCTCTGTGGTCATTCTCATTGCTGATGGGAACAGGGAGGCTTTCTGTAGTGTCACCAACCTTCTCTCCTTCTTTCACCTCTTTGGACTCCATTTGTTCATCTTTGTCCTCCATTATCACCTTCTGATTATCTGTGTCAATTTCTTTCAACTCAGTTTCATCTGAAGGATTCTCACCTGACTGCTCATCATCCAATGAATCAGTAGCAGCTATTTCATCTGGTGCCACTGAGACATGCTGGCTGGACAGGTCACTCTCACTGACCTCTGCATTATCTCTGATCTCCTTGGACTCATGATCATCATCTTGTGGATCTGGACATGTTGATCTATCATATGAAGGTAAGTCAGTTGATGCTGTTGTGGCAACTCTTGCCTCAGGTGTTATGCTCTCAGTCTTGGTGTTAATTGCACTGTCTGGTTGCTCAGAGTAATCCATGTTCACTGAAAGACTGATAAGAAAATAATATATGAGCAGAGATTAATATTAATAATGTTATATAAGGAGAGAATTCAGTACAGATTATGGCAAACATGAGGCTCAACTGCCGTTGCGTTTTTGAGTAGCGAAGCATTGCTCTTGCATTGATACAGCTAGGTTAGGCAGCCTCATGAAAGGATGCTGCACTCCCAATGCAAAAAGTAGTTTCCAGTAGCAGCGTTTCTACTGGATAGTATGTACACAAATACTTACTTCTGTTGCCACGGCACTAAAGCAAAGTATTACCCAATTTAGAAGATCTCTGTATGTATCTGATTCAGCAGCACTGTTTTAATCTTAGGGCCTTTGATCATTGGATCAATACTGTGGTTTAACGCTTTTAAAAATAAATTTTATGAGTTCGTAAACCGGATGTTCAACAGGCAACTTGTGCTTTTCATCCATCAAAATAGAATGTACACCTACATTCATTTTACTTAAGTGTTATTGAAACATTCAACCTGATTTGAGAGCACTCAGGTAGTCCAAATTGCACCTGTTTTGCGCGCACTAAATTCTTTTGTTGATGTCCATAATTTTATAAATGGTGGTATCCAGCCATTATTTAAAGACATTTCGATTACCTTTGATTTTTGTCAACGGAACTGAATCTGAGTTTCTGTCTAAATTCAATAAAACGAAAAGTGTGTTGGGAGAATTCACGACATGCTTTCTCTTACACATCATTTAACTCACGTTGACTCTTTCACCCATACACTGATGACAAACATTCACATTCACCACCTTTTTTCTTTTTTGTACTTAAGCTTGCATTTTTATTAATTTCAAAGCCTTTTTTTGTGCAAGTGTATGGATTTTCAACACACTACAGGTACATCAATTTTCTAAAAAAATTAAGATACCTGACACAGGCTTGCGTATAAAAACACAACAATCTGAAAAATCTAATTAGTCTATTGCTACTTTCCCACTTACTTTCACAGTATTATGGAGACATTTACTGCGAATAGAGACAAACCTGGCTTGCTGATTGAAAACTACAAATTTCGTTTGGATATAACCACAAATACAACAACGTTGGTGAGCAGGGGGCAATGGACTTACACTACAGTCTGGCTAATGGAAGAGGTATCCCACAGAACAAAATGATTTTGTTAATTATCCAGTAATCGAGTTGCCAGTGCGTTTTCTTTTAATTTAATGTGCGCAAACTGGGTGTGTCCAAAGCAGGTGTCTGTCTCAAACATGTGCGTGCAAAATGAGTTCACCCTTCTGACCAACAGGTAACAATCATTGGCTTGGAGGCTTGGCACTTCAATCAAAACTGCATGGGACAGCAGAGGATGAATCTGAGGTGCACAGCATCTTATGTACAGGTTACTGCCCTAAGCTCCTGATATGATATGTCTGATATGCAGGACACAGAAAAAGAAGAAGAGGAAACCTCTTCCAACAGAAATCCAAACATTATCAACTCAACGCTTTCGATGATAAAATTAAGATGTTTTGTATGCTAATTTGTAGCTAGCTACCATTATGATGAGAGTGTAACTTTGACTACTTTGAGATTGTTTTTATACATAAAGTCATGTACCAAGGTTGCACTGATCTAGACTAACATATTTGAATAGATCTAATGTCCATTGTTTAGACCATGATTTACCCAATGTTTACTTTAGCCAAAGAGGATGCAAAATTGGGCTTTCTCTAACAACAGCACCGATTTAGTCAAAATATCGATCTAGTCCATGACCTGTCTATAACTAAATGAACTGTATCATTATCACTGCGGTGCTGTCCTTCGAGATAGCCCAAGACTGATTGACTATAATGATATTTCAACTAAATCGGTGCTGTTGTTGGAGAAAGCCAATTGAGTAACGTAAGTCTACGACTACGGTGCCAAGTATAATTGTCTGCACAGACAAATCGACTCCACTTGGAAAAAGAAGAAATCTGTGGTAATGTTAATATGTCTTGTCCACATCTCTTTTGGTAGTAGATCTAGTCTAGTAGATATATAATATAGACTCTAAATCTTGTCTAAACAGGACATTGCCTAACATGAAAAAGGGGAAACAATTGCAGGATGAAACACTATCAGCGAGGCCGATCCCTAACAAAGGCAGAATTATCTATTCTGCGACAACGTGACTGAAGAACCATGGCCTACCAAGTCACTAAGGTGCTCCTTCCTCTTCACAACCTCAGGACGACGCTTTAATGTCAGAGGAAAAAAAAATGGACTAGATTCTATCTAGTCTAGTTAACAGGACGAAGAAGTGCAACTACTATGCACGGCGCCATATTAATGTTTTGGGTGGCATCATGACTATTTGTGTAATCGAATATGAGTTGCATGCCTTAGAATGTTTTACATTCGAACTATGGGAAGAACTGCACAGTCAGGCAATCATGACAGCTTATATTATTTTTCTTCAGTGCACCCCTTGCCCATCAAACGACATAAAATTAATGAATCTCTCCACGATTAATAGCACATCAGATCGAAGCATTAATTTAGCTGATTTCACAGAGGGTCTTAAATCTCGCAAACTCAAAAGTTTTGGGTTAGGACTTTGACAACTTTGTAATGTTCTGTGGCATTATAAAACAAGAAAACAACACAAAATATTTCAATATGAATAAAATGACATAGATAGCCCCTTTTATGTATAAATTATGGGGTACATAATTTATACCAGGATTACTGTCAATGCGCTCTGAATTTTAAAACTCTAAAAATTGCAAGTCTGTTGCAATCAACACCATCACTGACAAGCATCTCTTGACTGTCGCTATAAAATGAAACAACATACTGAACTATCACAAGCGAGTACTGTTCATTATTAATGGTCTTTTCAAAGAAAACATGGAAAAAGTCGTCGGCCAGCTAGAACTGAATAACCATAGCAAACCATTAGCGTCACGTTCGATATTCAGTTTATCGTCCACCACTCATTGGTAGAAAAGCAATGATTTTTTGTTAGGAACTATTGGCATGGTTTCCGGCTAGCTAAATCAACTTACCTATCAGATGCCGAGAGAGAGAGAAGGTAATCCTAAAATGATGGCCCTATGGTCTGGTTACAATATACCGTTGGTAGTTTTTTCTTAAAAAGGCTCTGTATCTTTAGTCCTTTTAACTGACAAACGGCATTTTTTTACAATGCTACCATACAAAAGCAGTGGTGGAAAAAGAAGGGAATTTTGCTTTGGCCCATGGACGAAGGACAGGTGGGCACTTCCCTTTCCCGTTCCATTCTCTTTCTCTATTGCTCCAGCCGGACAAAGACTAATAATTTCAATGCTTTTTTACAGTGTCGTTGTCATGTCTTGCCCTTGCTCTTGCTACCGCACATCCTCACCTGTTATAGTTCGTTTATTCTTGCGTCTTCCATCTACTTTGTATTCCAGGTCTCAGTGCCTTTTCTACCACGAGCCATTGGCTCCTTGTGGCATGGAAAAGTCTGCGGATGGGACTCCGTATGGTCCCCTCACGTCTTACGTTAAAATTTCATGTAATCGCATTGTCGCCCCCCCTNGCCCGCCTGGAGCCCAGGTCCGTTTCAAGGGAGGGCTACCGGCTGGGCTTTGTATTTCAAGTAGACTACTTTTTTCATCCTGCCTTGAACTGTTTTTTTTTCTTGTTTCCTATGATGCCACAGGAGGCACTCAAGTTCATGTAGTAGAGGAACAGGAGGGGATGAGGGAAGAGGGAAGCATTTCCATCGCACCATCTTCCCTCCCTCCTCCCAATGGAGTGGCCATTCCGAATGCAGAGAATGAGAGGGAGATCAGAGAGAGAAACAGAGAAAGAGAGAGAGGGCGAGAAAAGAGATAGAGAGAGAGAGAGAGAGAAAAGAGACAGAGAGGGAGACAAAAGAGAGAGAGAGAGAGAAGGTAATCCTAAAATGATGGCCCTATGGTCTGGTTACAATATACCGTTGGTAGTTTTTTCTGTATCTTTAGTCCTTTTAACTGATAACGATGTATTTTAAGGGGAAACTTTCTCCATGAAAAACTGCTCCGAACTTTTGTGGAGCCGTCACGCGAAACTTTTGTGAGGTTTTTTTTTTTTTTTGGCGGCTTGAAGACTGGTGGCTACACTTGGCGGGTTAAGGCTAGGCTAAGATAGGCCTAGGCCTTGGCGGCGAGTTTCCGCTGACATGTAACCATTTATCGATAATACATTCACCCGCAACATGGTGGAGACCGTGAGTGGTCAGTGAAACACCGAAACTGAGTTCCCTGTTCTCTTTTTTGTTTAGAGCAGACAGTATTCTTTCAGTTCAGAGCAGATCTAGATCTAGTCTAGTCTAGATCGAACATAATTTAGACAAAATGCTGGATGAATAGATCTAGACTAGTCTAGAGGCTGACAACGTTTCGAAGCTGTGTTTGCAGTCCAGTCCCCGGTTGGTGTGACATTGATGAAGTGTGAAGCTGTTTCTGAGACTTTTTTTTGTGTGCTTTTGTTTTCCGGCTTAAACAAGAATATGAAAATCACTGGCTCAAATTCTTGTAGCGGCAGTGGCTTTTATAGGATAGGCACCCTGATCGATGGGCCTATGAAAATATAAAGTCCTGTCTGGATACTAACTTAAGTTTAAGGCAGGTCTTTCTTAAGCTCCTTGCTACTAAATTTAAATATAAAGTTTACCAAATCAATACTAAAGTGTTCATGCAGTGATTGTTTTTAATGGCAATGCTTTCAACTTTCAAGACAGTACTAACCTAGTGTGAATACAGTTCATTTTTTCTCTTAGATTAGTAGGCTTTTGACAGACTTAGAATGTGCTCACAACCACCTGAATAACAATGCAAAAATAGCTCCATAAGATGATAAGTTCCGATACCAGTGCTTCTCCTATTGGGCCTTCTCTAATGACAGCACCGATTCCATGACTTGTCTACGACTAAATGAACTGTATCATCGGTGCTGTCGTTAGAGATAGCCTCCTATTGTTGTTCATATGGACACAGTTACCTCAAAATTTTAACCAGCAACTGTTTGGATTTTAACAGAAATGTTTATGCTTTTAGAGAGCAGTTTTGGGAGGAATTCCATATGTGTGCCAGAAAGATTTCCTCAAGCAACACACTGAACCAACAACATACCCTAACCCTAACCATAACCCTAACCCAGTGTCAGGGTTAGGGTTAGAGTAGGATTAGGGTTAAGGTTAGGGTATGTTGTTGGTTAGATGTGTTCCATGCGGAAATCTTTCTGGCACACATATGGAATTCCTCCCGCAGTTTTATCTACTTCTACTTTAAACCAATTAATAAATGCTGTAAAGTAAGGAGAAAAAGTATTCAGCACATGTCCGTGGAAATTTGAATTCTCCTGTTAACGCAAGCAGTGTATACAGATTACAGATAATAGGTCACCTTAACACCTTGTCTGTAATTGCAGGCCTTATGTGCTAGCACATATGTGCTCGAAATGTCTGGACTGAAGTTCCTGGCATTCACAGGTCTTGGAATTCATTCTGAAGAAAACAAATAATCAGGATGATCTAATTTTGCTCTTGGAATTTCTCTGTGGAAATCACTGCTTAATAACATTAGCAAATTATGTGACCAACATTGTTGCAGGAATTCATCCTCCTAGTAAGNTTTCAAGACAGTACTAACCTATCTAGTGTGAATACAGTTCATTTAATTTTAGACCTTTCTCTTAGTTAGACTTAGATTAGTAGGCTTTTGAAAGACTTAGAATGTGCTCACAACCACCTGAATAACAATGCAAAAATAGCTCCATAAGTTCCGATACCAGTGATTCTCCTGTTGGGCCTTCTCTAATGACAGCACCTTTTCCATGACTTGTCTACGACTAAATGAACTGTATCATCGATGCTGTCGTTAGAGATAGCCTCCTATTGTTCATATGGACACAGTTACCTCAAAATTTTACCCGGCAACTGTTTGGATTTTAACAGAAATGTTTATGCTTTCAGAGAGCAGTTTTATCTACTTCTACTTTAAACCAATTAATAAATGCTGTAAAGTTAGGAGAAAAAGTATTCAGCATATGTCCGTGGAAATTTAATTCCCCTGTTAACGCAAGCAGTGCATACAGATTACAGATAATAGGTCACCTTAACTCCTTGTCTGTAATTGCAGGCCTTATGTGCTAGCACATATGTGCTCGAAATGTCTGGACTGAAGTTCCTGGCATTCACAATCACAGGTCTCGGAATTCATTCTGAAGAAAACTAATAATCAGGATGATCTAATTTTGCTCTTGGAATTTCTCTGTGGAAATCACTGCTTAATAACATTAGCAAATTATGTGACCAACATTGTTGCAGGAATTCATCCTCCTAGTAAGCGCAATTTTATTTCATACAAAAACAACGAAATATCCTGGAATTTCTCCAGCAAGTCCTCTAGAAAATGATTCTGAAATTGAGGTGTAATCTCAGCACCTGGCATAGCATTCCTCACCCACTAATATTTGAGCCATGCTTTCAGCCTTTGGACCAGGAAGCAACTAACAGATCCATAGATTACTGCACACTGTCTTGGTTTTTAAGGGATACTACATCAACACTTACAATGACCTACATCCTCGTGGTATTCTTCAATCATGAAAGATGCCTGCTATATGATGATGTACATAATATACATACCAGGCATAATCATTTGCCAGGGATGTAAGTTTCCCGTTAATTTCCGTTAAATCCGTTAATTTCACCGTCGGCGCGATTCCAGTCCGTTGGACCGACGGCAGGAACGGAAAATGTTTCTCACGGGCGAGGAAATAATTGAAAGTCGAATTTGGCGAAACCATTTAGGTACGTTTATAATAACGTCAACCGGAAGTAATCGCTAGCTTGCAGTTCCGGTTAACCTTTATGTTTTTGTGTAGGCCAAGTACATTTGAGAGAAGCGGAGTGAACATGGTCACTTTTGTCTCGAAGTTTAAACGCGATTTGCTTGACATAAAGTCTGTTGAGGCACACACTTGTGACATTGAAAACTCAGAACATAATTTATCATCACTTAACTTAGAAGTTGCATCACCATCCTCTGCTCTAGCAACTATTAGAAGAAAGGCAGACACTTCTGGATATTCTCATTGAAAATGAAACCTTCAACGTTTGCCTCCACACCGAAATAACCTTGCACAAAGGACATTAGGACTTTCTTTGTGAAGAAAATGTTAAAAAAGCCTGCAATCACTAGGCAAGATCATAAGCATGTGCTGTCACTTCATAAGTAGACTAAGTACTGTAAATACATTATTATTCCTGTGTCTCTTCTGAGTTCTGACCACTTCTATAAGTGTTGTGGTACTACTACTGGATAATGCAGGGTAGTCGTGATAAACACATGCATAGACATTTGGTTTCTTCATGGCTGAGCGCTGCCGCGAAATTTTCAGTTAATTTTTTTAGGGCCTACTTACATCCCTGATTTGCAAAGAGAAATTCAGATTTTCATAGCTAAGCAAAAGTACTAAACAGGGAAAGACTGCTTTCCAGACAAGGATTGATTATTCTGTCCCAGTTGAGCTAGATATTTCCCCAATTCAAATCTAACATATGATAATTATTGTTCTGACTATAAAATAAATGTGTTGTAATGATAGAGACAGTGCTTGGACCCTATACCACCATTTGGCAATACTCTGGAATATTATACCAACTTCAGGTCATGATTCAGTACAGTCGAAACCTGATATAACAGGGACTGTGGGACCAGAGCAAAATCCCTGTTATATCAGATCCCTGTTAAATCAGATAACCAAGGGAAATAAGCAAACACGGTTTGTTGGTGCCATCACTTTTGATCTAGAAGCTTCCTTGCAAAGTGTAAACAATGCCAGACGCCAGTGCATCATGTTAAGTATGGTCATCCCTTTTATTTGTCTTCTGCAAAGGGGACCATGGTAGTTGGCCAGTGTGTTATCTAGTATGCCCTGTGGTAGTCAGCCATGGTCCAGTAGTGCGCCCAGGAACTTCTGTTTTGATAAACTGTAATAGAGATTCTTTCTAAGAAGTTTAAACGCCGCCATATTCAGTAATGCAATCCTTTTGATTGTCTTCTGCAATGAGAACCCCGGCGACTGGCCTATATGGCTTTTAAAATTTCCTGGTTGGCCATGGCCAGCATTGCTAGTTGTCATCACTTTTGTATTGATCATGATGGGTGGCTCAATACGGAAACAGTATACAGCTATACAGTAGCACAAAAACGCCCCATAACAGTGCTGTGCTGCTTAGACAGTGTATATCAAATACAGATCATGTCTTACATGCATTCAAGCTCATCATTTTTGTCAGTACATTGCAGTAAAAGTAAATAGGCACGGTCCAGACATTGTTTACTTTCGATTGCCTTCACACTAGGCTAGCATTAGTTGCGCTAGCCTCGCTCGCGTGATCGTGTTTTCGTTCACTGGACTGCACTGCATAATGAGTAATGCTAGACCTACATGCAAAAGTACACAAGAGCTACAATCCACTATTTTTTATTACTTGACCCTGTCACGGTATACCTGTTATAACCAGTTTGGCTTTTGTGGGGCCCTGTTATGGCCGATATATTTTAATAAAGATAAAGAGGGGAAAAAAATGGGGATTTGAAAAATCCCTGTTATTAGTGTTATAGCCGGATCCCTGTTATACCAGGGCCTGTTATAAATGGTTTTGACAGTATATGTAATTTTTTTTAGTCCTTTCTTAACCAGCTGTGTTTTGTACATTATACTCGAATTAGACTGACCTATTCATTTGATTCTTATGGACTAAATACAGTATACTTTAACTGCATATCGCCGCTTGTGCATTGGTAAGTTTGTGCCACTGTCTGCTATTTGTCATAATTATTCAACTTACCAAATTTGGCATCACAAGGATTTGTGAAAAATTATATATCATTGTTTCTTCAAATTAATTTTCACATTTTTTTGTTCTTCATATTTCAGTGATAGGACTCTGAGAATATAATCAACTCGTGCTTTTATAGAGAGGCATCTAAAGTCTTCTAGTATTTTTGACACATCTGACTCCTGCTTAAAGTTTGAAGAGAATGGACGAGTTTGCAGGTTTGTACCCTTTAAATATTTATTTTGTAGAACAATCTATCTGGGAACTTTTAAATTCCTTGTTATCCTTTTTAAATTTGCTAAATTATGTGGAGTCTGGGAAATGTAATGAGAAAAAAAATCTTTTCTTCCGTTCCATTACAAGAGTTGGTGAAATAATGACAGTCACTGACATTGTGCTTGCTAACTCCGAGTGATTGTAGTATAGAGTCGGAGAAGTTTCATGGACACATTAGACAAGAGAGTGTGACAGATACAGATGTAAGAATGATACTATTTAGCCATGGATCATTAACCTTTTTACTCACTGTAAAAGAATGAGACCATCCATGAGGTTGTGTAAGACTCACATGATTCATGCCAAAGGATACATTTGTGGACTGGGTGTGGATTATCTACTATTTACTCTGTAAACAGACTTTTTCTCTTACGTTATACGACAAGGAGTTCATTCATCGGCATAGTTTGTCTGCTTTCGTAATGATAGAGAGAGAGAGTACACCAATAACTGGCGTCTAATGACACTTCATTGCACAACAGAAGCTGTGTTCTCTCAAATCAACCACAGTGCAAGGATTTACTTGTAAGTTCGGTCTTTGATTTTACATGGATGTAAAAATATCTTGCCTTTTAGAATGCAAAGTCTAATGAGATCTCTGTTTGTATGATATATTATAATGAAACCGGCAATACATTGTGAGTAGAGCTGAACTTCTTCATTAAACACCTAGAGTCTAAGTTTTGTAGGATAGTTACCATGTGATTAGAAGAGTGAACTGGTTTTGTCCAGGGAAGAGGATGATACAGATATTAAAAATTACAATAAATACCTGAGAACACAAATTCCAGAGGACCACCGTGTTATCAAGAATTTGTGTAAAAACATAGTACATTGCAAATAAGGGAGATGGCCTATTTTTACACATAAATCACATAAATACTTGTTCTGGTGACATCACGACGTAAGCAAGGCATACATGGCACAGATGATACCACACGCCAATGGATAAACCAGTCTGGGCGGTTACATTACAGAAGACTCAGTGTGTGGGTATGTCCGGCTAAGTGGTTGGGGAGGTAAAGCCATTATGTAGCAAGCGGGGTGATGGTTGAGCGTCGTGGGTGGAAAACGTCACGCTAGCAATGCAAACGAAAAAGAAGAGTTTAAGCAAAAACAATGGTGCGGCTGTTTGTGTTATTGAGATCCTTTAGAATTTTAGTTCATGTAAATGGAATTTGGAATGCATAGAATAGAGTGAAAAAAACCGGGAACTTTTTTTTTACTTCTTGGAAACAGAAATTTCTCGTTATACGGGTTTGTGTTAAGTGAAGTCTACTGTATTTATGTAGTAAAAATTCCATTCCAAGAAATCTTGTCACTTATGCAAAATGTCCTCCTNAATCTGTCTTAGATCTCATCTGTCTCTCAGCCACAGTCTGGAAAACTAGAGCTGTTGTCTCTCCTCTTAGCTATGGCATGTGTGATTATGGAGTATGCAGGAAGAGTCATGTGCTGTCCATCTTTCTTTAGTCACAGAACGTTATGGCCCATATTCCCTCACTGTTCTATAGTGTTAAGAGTCATTGTCTCCCTCTCTCTTTTTTTTGTTTCTGAACTATCTGTGATGTGTGTGGTCATGAAATCTGGAATCTGCAAACAAGTTAAGGATTGACTGGGTCCATTATATCATTTGTCAAATTGAAAGTCGTATTTTGAGTACTCCATGTTGTTTATTTCAGGCTCATTTGATTGGAGAGAAGATCTATGACAAAGTAATTCACTTGTGTGAAGTTTGTGAGCTGCCTATTCTGGTTTATGGACGCATGGTGAGTTTCCATTGCATTAAACTTGTCCTTGTACACAGTAAAATAAGTGCTGGGATGGAACCAACTCCTGTTCAGCTGGATTGTCAGATCTTTAGAGCTGTAGCTGAAAACCTTTTATTTATAGAAAGGCTATTATCAATGGCCGTGGTTCCATCCATTATCAGGAAAGTATTTTTTATACTATGAGGGAGGTGTGCGGCGGATTGCATCCCTAGCAAAGGAAGTGACTGACTTCTGTGAGAGGGCAAGCACCTAATGGCTTGTTTGCTTTCACAGAATTCTTTGTGAGCATGAACATAATACTCACTGTGGCTGGGTGATAATGGATGGGTGATGTGGTCGGGATGGGTACAGTGATACAACAGAATCTCATTTATCTGTCACTGCATGAAGGAAAAAGAATGTAAAAGGGTGTTGTGTTAATACAGATTACAGGTGTAGGAAAAATAGGATGTTATATTTTTAACTAACATTATGTTTGACGTGTGACAGTCTGGGATCTTTATCTTGACATTCTGATATCCTTCAGTGACAGTCTACAATTCGCCTAAATCTGGCTAAGTTATAAATAATCAGCACCAAAATTTAATATCTTTTCAAGTTTATGGAAGAGACAATGTGTGATCTGACATTTTTATTCTGGACATTGCAGCTTCCATGTAAGCACATTTTCTGCTTTGAATGTGCCCGCAAGTGTGACAAGTCTTGCAGAAGGTAAGAAAATACACCTTGTATTTATGGATTAGGTCTCACAGTGTAAGATCTGCTCTGAATTTGTCCACAAGTTTGATAAATTCTGTGGAAGGTGAAAGAACTTGGCCTGCAAATGTGATGAGCCATGTTGAAGTAATATTTACTTTAGATTTTCCACAAGTGTGACAAATTATGTGGAGATAGGAGATCTGCGTTTAATGTAATTGTTAGTGTGACAAGTCATGTAGGAGGTGACAGACGATAGTAACAATCTTTAACACATTCAAAGCACAGCCAGCTTATCAGAGATCAGACTTATATAAATCCTCCAGAATGTGATGTGAAGAAGTCCCGTCTAAAGGATTTTCACTATCTTGATTGGTAAACGAACCTGTAGATAGGATTACTTCTTGTCATGTTCCATTCATGTGAAAAATTATGGACTGAAGTGATATGTAAATGCTCAGTTTTTGTTTAGAAACGAAAGTAACTATTACAAGGGCGTAACTTACATGTTCTAACTTGTTCATGATATTACCTGTCTGAATTCCACAATTATTTGTGATTGGGATGGTTTCTTATGCATCTGTTAATTGGTTTTCATCATAGAAATTAGGGTCAAACAAACAAAAGCTCAGAGAAGTTAATGAACTGAAAGTTTAGTTATAGTGTATGCACTGCTCCTGTGAGAAGCGTAAAGCACTTGCAATGCTGGGAATAATTCTATTTAATCAGTGATACTATAGGAAGTTATTTCTTATATCTGTGTAAGGCAGTATGTGATAATAATTTTTCATTCTCTATCGTGTGGTGGGTGGGATTTCTAGACTTATCCATCGAGGCCACATTTTTATACAGAAGTTCCATCAGTAACTTAATTCTTGTAATGTGATGCTTCTATTGTCACCAGCGTGTCTGACAGTGTCCACTGGGTTATGCACTGTGACCACCTCGCAGTATGATTTTGTTGGCTGACCACTTTGTCTCTATGGCATATTATTCAACATTTGCATTTCCTGGTTAGACTGATAGCATCAAATTAAAAAAAGGACATGTCGATACTGGTTTGATAGTAGAAGTTCTACTGCTGTGCTACTAGATTTAACATTTCATGCAGTTGTTCATGCCTCACTTTTCAGGTGCAATGCCAAGGTTCAGAAGGTTGAAAAATCTGCTTTGGGAACAGTGTTTGTATGTACCCATGGCGCACCCAAACACAGCACTAAAGGCTGCAGGCGGACATATCTTTCCCAGCGAGATCTGCAGTCGCACATTGCACACAGACACTTGCCTAAGGCCAGTGCACCCAGCACCAAGCCCCAGACAGCTCCTCCTCCTGTCCAGCCTGTTCCTAACCAGCTTCCTCTCACCCAGCAACAAGCAGCTCAGCAGGCTGCACAGAAGCAAATGACAGGAGCTTCCCCAGCAACCCCTCACCCTTCCTCCATTCCCTCCCATCTTCAAAGTTCTCCCCAGGCTGGTCAGACTCCATTAGTAGTGCCAGTGTCCAGCCATAGTCATCCACAGCCTGTTGGAGTGGCAAGTCCCACCCCACCCCTCATTCCAGGCCTTGGAGATGTCCGCCCCATGGCCACTGTGGCACCTTCCATGATGGCTCATAATTCCCCATTAGTGCACCCTGCACCCAGTGCCAACACTTTGCCGCCTCCTCAGGGTGTTGGTTTGCCCTATGTTGGGGCAGGTCAGGCCAACCCAGATATCTATCGACCCTTGGATATGGCAACAATGGGACAGCCGCATCAACAACATCATCAACAACACCAGCAGCATCAGCAGCCACAACACCAGCATCAACAGCCACAACACCAGCATCAACAACCGCAACATCAACATCAGCATCAGCAACCACAACACCAGCATCAACAACCACCACAACACCAGCATCAACAACCACCACAACACCAGCATCAACCACCACAACACCAGCATCAACAACCACAACACCAGCATCAACAACCACAACACCAGCATCAACAACATCAACAACAGCCACAACACCACCAACACATGGGTATGACTAGTCCCCATATGCAGGCTAACCAGCCTTTGCAACAGTATCCGCAGTCCTTGCAGGCACCAAGTCAGTCTCTCCAGCCATCCAACCAACAGCATCAACCATACCCTCAGCCACAGCAGTTTCCTGTGTCCACCCCTCCAATGATGCAGCAGATGCCCTCACAACAGATGACCTCTACAATGGCAGGACCTATGCACCCTACACACCCCACAACTCTGCATCAGCATCCACCTCTTTCAGCCTCTCAACCTATGGATGGCTACAACAAGCCACAGAACATCCCATCAGCCGGGCAGGCTTCTCAGTCTCGTACAAATGTTAATTTGATCACTGTTCCCATTCAGGATGAGGGCCAGTATAGACCTCTTCCTTACGTTAACCCTTCAATGGCTTCTCAGTCCAGTGCTTCAAGTTTCCCACAAGGTGGAATGCGGCCCAACCTGCCTGCTCAGTCACAGACATATACCCAGCCCCCAATATCATCTGCTTCTTTTTCTAGCCCCACCACCTTTCCCCAGATGGGTGGCCAGACTCAGAGTATGGTAGGAGTAGGAACAAACAGCTCCCAGGGTTTGCCCTTTAATCCTGCTGGTGGTTTGCGACCAAACAGCCCAGGACTGATGGTGAACCCTCGACCAGGTCTTACAGGGAACATTCACTCAGGGGTACCTAGGGCCCTGGCTGGGATGGTGCATGCCATGACCATGGCAGCTGCAGCAAGAGCTCAGGGTGGGGGGCTGATGCCCACACCAGGGACAGGTGCACAAGGGGTGGGGAACCGCTTTCCTCCAGGAGGACGCTGGGCTGCTCCACGTGTGATTCAGCCTAGAATGACTCAGAGTCCTCAGCGGCCAAGGGCCGAGGGTCAATTCAACCCTGGCTCATATTACAACTGACTTACGATAACATCAATACTGGATAATAACTTAACACTGGAAAGCATATACAGTAGATAATGTTTAAATTGAAATCCTTGAGACTGAAGACTTACCTTTGGTTTAAATTGTTTTGGTTTAGACAAAGATGCCCAAAAAAAAGGCAAATAAAGTACACATTTTGTTTCCTTTCATTTTAGTGGTACATTGGATTTAACTGTTTTTGTTTAATCATTGTCTATTGTATATTGATGGTTCCTAACCTAGATAATTAATGCACTTATTCATCTTATTGAATTGTCAGGCTTATCACTATGGATTGGGTTGACTTCAGAGTGCATTTACTATTTTCACTCATTTGACATGCAGGGCATAAAGTGAGGGAATGCCTGGTAGTAACTGGTACAATAATTTAGTGCACACCATTTTCACCAAAGCTGAGGACTTTCCATTTTACAGTACAGAGAGGTCAGGGACACAGATGGAATGTATTTAGTGGAAATGTGTCTCTTTAACCAATTTTTTTAGTGATTGGTTGTATCTCTCTAGATTGTGTCCTTTATTTTTTTTTGTTAAATTTAAAAACAGCCATCTGAAAGTAAAATGTTTTGTTTCTCACAAAGTAAGGTTAGAAGCCTTACTCAGCAAGGTGTGAGTGAGTGATCAGTTTGAAACACAGCTTATTTGAAAGGTAGACCTTCCATAAATGTTATACACAACATACCATGATAAAGTTAAGGTGATGAAAGGTAGACCTTTCCATAAATGTTATACACAACATACCATGATAAAGTTAAGGTGATGCAATCATGTAGCGCCTTTGCATTTCATAGTGAAGCCACCTATGAAATTTGATGTCATCGTTTATGTTGGTGCTGAGTTGCTTGGTGGCTGATCAGTTTGCATGACCTGTGAAAATCCCTTGAGTGATGATGAAGCCAATATTATCAGTCTGACCATAATGGGCCTAACTTTTCAGTCTCTTATTGATTGCTGCAAGCTGAAGGCATCATACTGTGGCTTTGTAATCAAAGCTCTTGACTGGCAAATTTTTTTCAACCGAGGATCATGGCTCAGAAAACCGTTAACGCAATACAAAGAGGGGATAGGAATTAAGTCCAAATACTTGATTAAAGTGGTGCATTTATATCTATCGGCTGTGTCATGAAAGTGGAGACCGCAACCCTTCAACATGTTTCAACTCCCTGACACTAGATCTTTTCTCATGAACCACTTTAATATGGTAATGTTATTTTCATTTTTGCTTATCTGTTCTGTGATTTTTAAACCATATTATGGATTTATGTCTATTTGCTTGAGAGAGTGAAAGGTTGTTGGACACTGATGAGGTTAAACCTACCATTTTGCTAGATTATGTCCATACAGTCTCTGCAAATTGTTGATTTCTAGACAGACTCAGTGTAATTGTACTGCTACATTTACATTGGTCAGGATTTCAGCTTTTTATGTTGCTATGTTAAAATCCTAACCAAGGAGAGGTAGAGTCCATTTGTTGGGAGGATGAAGGGATAGAGTTCAGCAGTCAGTGCTTGTCTGTCCAGTCCTATTCAGAGTATGGGGATCTCCAGCAGCAAGACTTCTTGGTTGTATAATACAGGTCACTTCACAGGCACAGAGTTTTACATGTCCACTACGTTAATGTGCATACCAGAAATATATATACCTGCATCGTCTGTGTTTGCAATTTTAGTGGTTACAGTGGAAGTAAATTGTATATATAATTCAGTTTGTGTGAAGATCTTTTAGGAGGAAAATTTCCAAGCTTCTGTTGTATTATTACAGTAATTACAAGTTGAGATTGTTTAGAAGGTAATAAACATCACTTTCAGCCTTTTACATCCAGAGGTTTCTTTTTCATTTGATTATGTAGCTGAACAGCAATACAAAAAGTTGATTCTTTACTCATCGCAGTTCTCATAAACTGTGGCACTGAGATTGTGGGTAGTGTTGATATACGCTCAAACATGCTTCAACCCAGCCATTTTATGTTAAGCATGTTAGAGAACTAGCAGAGCTAACAAATCTCATATTTGACTTGCGAGTTGTGTTGGTGTAGTGTCATTCATTCATTAGGTTTTCTTAATAGGTTTAAGTGTATTACTGTCCCTGTGGAAAATTGCATTTCAAGATCCAAAACTTTGCACCAAGAATTGCAACATTTGCATGCAAAGAGTGGTAAAATTTGCAACAAATTTGCGAAAACAGCCTCGTAACTTTATTACATTTATTACTATTTCACACTGTTTACTACGGTAGCATTGCAAAGTTGTAGAAAAGGAACACATCTTCTTTGTTCCCGTGACGCATTTTGGCAACTATGACATAAAAAGGATGTTTTTCTGCCAAAAATCAGCAGTCTCAAAAATGCAGAAATATGCGGTAATTTGCGGCCGTTCCAAAAAATTGGTGGGCTAAACTTCCGCTGACCATAGCTTGACACGTGATACTGTCCACCTGCATTTTCATCATCATGTTGCTAATATGGATAGCAGTTTTTGCCTTGTAGTTGTAGGTGTAGACCAACATTTTTGAGTAAAGCACTTTAGACTGTTGCATGTATAAGAAACAAATGGGGAGACTTAATATTATTCTATCCAGGCTGCGTAATCTCTGATGCAGGCCAGAAGTTGAAGGGAAGAGTTTTTGTCAGTTTTAGCTTTCTTGTCCTACATCAGGTGACATTGATACATCAGAATGTTTCACTTCAATCTTGGATGAGAAATGACCAAAACAAAATCAAGGTCAAAACATTAACAATTATAAAATATAAAAGTTAAAAGAGTGTCTTGATGTTTGCAACATGTTCATCATTTACGCTGCTTTTGTTTGCAACTTTTTTTAGGGTAACTTCTTGCTGAGCCAGATGCAAGCATATTACTTGTGGAAGCAAATGCCCACACATTCACACTTTTATTACACTCAGATACTGTACATTTAGATCTACACATTTCAAACCAAAGCTAGATTTCTAGATTTTAAATAAAGGGTTCAATTATTTAACCCATCCTGTCTTTTTCACTAAAACTTTGGTATGTCATTTGCCATTTTGCTGGATATTGTCAATGTGCAGTGTGATCAATTATTGCAGTGTACAGTAGTACTTGGAATCTTGATAATAAATATCCTTGGTGCTTAGGAAGACTACATATTATATAAAAGGTGAGGTATATTTATTGAGGTCCACCTGAATTTATACATGTGCAGTTCATCTATTAACAAGATATATTTATTGAGCATTTATTGAGGTTTCACTGTAATTCATTTTTCTTGTCTTTGGAAGCTAAGATGGGGACTGTGCATGTGTGAACTCACTGTGCATGGAACACATAATTAGTAATGACTACTTTACCTTTTTCACACAAGTTTATGCGAGTGAATAGAGCTACTACTCTGGGAGGCCTTGAAATTTCAAAAATGGTCAAACACCACACTGGGTGATGTGCAACACTACAGCATGGAGACTATGCTCAATGTCATGGATCACCTAAGTGATAAAGATTATGTGTACCTAGCAGTAATACAAGACCAGATCATATCACTGAAACTAAGTGAAACAAACACAAAAGAAATTCATTCTTGCAGTGTCATGTCGTGGTCACCCTGTAACTAATTATTTCCAAATTTTACGAGAGAATGTGCACAGCCCTAAAATTTTAACACAATGGTTTCATATTAAAACTAAATTAAATCATGCCCCCCAAAAAATTAAGTATGAATAAAAATGGAAATACAGGGTTATCGTGCCGAGGTGATAATAAGTGATTCCATGGCGAGCAGTATCATCAGTATGTTTCCTTCTGAGGACAGTGATACTGAGAATTTAGTTTCTAGAGTTAAATAGTGAAGCTGATGCTATGTAGACCCAGACTGAGTGTTGGTCATAAGTTTCGAGCTCGAATCTCTTCCACCCAGTCTTTACTACCTTTGGCACACTGGACTGACTATGTAGACGGTAACTTTAATTACAATCATTTGAGGCTCATAGTTTATGACATATATGGGATTTTAGAAATCTGAAATATGAGTGCAAAGATGTGATCACTGGTCTCACCCTCAATCTCTTCAGCTGAAAGGTGCTATTCTAGTGGGTCATAGTGTTAGAAATATACTGTAGTTATTCTGGTTTCTGTCAGCTTTGTTCTTCTGGGATATAAATATTCCAGTATTTTGATCGCGGCAAAATTTTTCTCATCTGTAGTTGTACACATATTAGCAGTGGGCAATTCCACTGTAACTGGTGTGGCTGCTGCCCAGGCTTGGCAATATCTGCAATTTTTGTCACTGGCCATTTAACATCATAATTACACAAACATGTTCACTCTAAACTGCATAAGAAACCATTCACTCATAACCAACTACATATATGCATTACTAACATACATTAAGAAACCACTTTATAATACTTGATAAATATAACTCTTTTATTTTCCCGGAAGTCTGCAATATCCACATGCTAAGGTACTTGGAAAATAGTGACACAACTTTTACCTGAAATGTGGTTTGATACTCCTACTCTATATGGTATGAATGAGCAGATAATGAGGCAGCAAAAGCAGAGACTACAATGGGAGTGGTAAATCATATCAGCAAACAAACATGAGGCACAAATGATCAAGCAACATTGGCTCAGACAAAACAAAAGGCCAAAACAAACTGAAACATGCAAGATGAAAAAAAAAAAAATCTAAGTTACAATGGTTCTTTTCTGTCGCCTGGTTTCCAGGCATAGCCGTCTTTAGTCTAGAGTAGTATAAGCCATCTGCTTTTGTGTCACAAGAAAAATATAATTTTTACTCTCCTCCTGCTTGCAATGTCAGGAGCTGAGACTCACAGCAAAGAAAGTCACCGACTCAGATTACATGCTTAGAGCATTTTATTCTCTCAGCATGTCCTTGATACACTGACAAAACTGGTCTTATATCCACCAAAGTCAGATTACCAAAAACCATGACATTGGAAGCTAAAAGCTATTCAATAACAGGTGGAGGGAAATACTATTTCAGGGGCAAAGAAAGAGGGAACATGGTAGTGTGGCAGCAAATTTTACACCTCCCTCCTCGAGGATCAAAATACCCTGCTCCACCTTTGACCTAGTTATCCTGTACTGCAAAAAAACCAAAAAGGTCATGCTAGAAAAGGGTGTTGTGCTTAAAGAAGTGAGCAGGTGAGGACTTATGCAGTCACAACTGTAAAATATGGGTAAGGTAACAGAATGTTGGATTATAAGAGGTAGAGATAAGTGAATAATATTGTACATAACAGTTCCACTCTCAACTGTCTTCAGTGGTGTTCCCCTGTCAACAATCTCCATTCAACATATGTGGAGTCCTTCTCAATCAAATATTCCTATTCAAAGAAGACTAGACAAGGAAACCTGAGCTCCTGACAGTGTGTTGCCACTAAATGCTTTACTTAAAGAACAACACAACTGGGACATATGACTGTAGCTAGGCTGAGCAGGAACTGCATCATCATCAGCCACACTTGTGTTAAGGTTCCACAGAATAACGACAGATTGTTGCCCCCATTCATCAGAGACTAATATCACAAATAGTGTTGCCTTTAGTCGATGTTCACTCCTCTCTATGTAGTATGAGTGACTTTAGTCAACCAATTCAAACAACAAGTCATCCAAGTCCCCTGCATCATCATCGTCATCCTCATCAGCAGCACCATCTTCATCGCTGGTGTCAATTGGGCTCAGCTCAGCAATTTCAGGTCCATCAGCATCATTTCCATCTCCCTCACTGTCATCTGAAGAGTCAAGAGATTAAGTCATAGGTCAGACATTATGTCATGGTAACTATAATTCACACCTACTATAGCCTTGAAAACCAGCTCCAACAAGAGATGAAAACACGACACATAAGAGCACCCTTTTACAATATCCCAACCCCTTCAAATGAATTGTTCATCTCATTCTCATATTCTTTTACATAGGTTTCACCGTGTCCATCATTCAAACTAACATCGTGTTTAAAGCCAAATGAATTTCAAGAAAGAATGTATACTGAGTTGCAAGTGCAGATAAAATGCAGCCATAGAGGAGAATGCAATGCCTTCGTGATTTGGAAGAAAAATAAAAGAGGATGCCCACCAAGTCTCAAACACCCTCTCCTGACTACAGATGGATTTCCATTTGAATAAGGTAATTCTTCAGATCACGTCACATCAGTTTTGCGAACTTGAAGCAGAACATAGAACATAGAACATATGAAATACAGTCGACTCCACTTAATCGCCCTCCGCTTAATCGCCTCGTTTCCCAGGGAACCAAATTTTTTTTAATATAAAAGTCACTGAATAATTGCCTCTCACTCCGGATAATCGACCACTCTTCAGCGCCCATGAATTCAAAGATCAGCGATTGAAGGGTTAAAGTTGACAAACAAATAATGTACACAGACGGTTTAACTGCGCGGCGGATGGCAGACCGGTTGACTGAGTGACAGCTGCCACCCCGAAATAGGTGTGATAAGCCTTTCCTCCCCACCTCCCCCTCCCCTTGTCCCCCTTCGTCCCACGCTACGTATCACCGTCTTCGCCCGTCCGATAACGCATTTGTTAATGCGGCGAAAGCCGTATAGTCTCTCCCCCCCACGCCTTGATCGCGCCCGTCTGTGGATTTCGGTTAGATCAGAGAATGTGTCATGTGGATGAACGGTCTATCCCCACCATGCCATCCTACTCCTTATTGTCTGCTGGACTACTGCGAGGTGGCCAATGAGAGAGACCGCGGAGATCAAACATTTAGTGCGCTACAACACCGGCACACTCGAGTTTGTCCTGAGTCTGGCGACGAGAAGGTGTCAATGCTCGTATCAAACCACGACATCAAAGAAATTTAACCTCATTACCAAAAATATGGCCGAAATTACCTTCTCCGCTTAATCGCTTCTCCACTTAATCGCCCACTTTTTCTGTGATCCTGAGGAAGGGTGATTAAGCGGAGTTGACTGTACCACAAATGATAGCTAGTTATTCTGACAACAATATGTAAATAATGGAAATAAAAGCCAAAGGACTGAATCAAGGCTTTTTTCTTCCCCCTTAACATTATCCACATTGTATTAATTGTACTTCTTAGGACTTTGGTCAGGAAAGGGATTTCCTGAGGATGTAAATTCGGAAAACGTTCAGTGTTCTTAGTATAAGATGGTGTCAGAAGAGGCAGCTGTTCTTGGAGTTCACAACTGCGTGTTCTGTTACCTTGATCTGAAGACATGTCAACAAACTCCAACACTGGATCATCATCATCCAAATCATCATCTTCATCGTCGTCATCATCATCATAATCATCTGGTTCATCATTCTGGGGGTTGTCATCATCTTCCTCTGACTAAAAAAGAGTGAATGAGATAGATGTTAATAACTGACTGGCATGAGGAATGAAATAACCGTCATAAGTATTTCTCACCATGGATTTGCCATCGGCACCCAATTATTCAATATACTAAGCACTGTAGGAGAAAATTCCCACGTGACACACAGCTGACAGATAATTCTTACAAAAAATAAAAGGTGCAAAAAATAAAAGGTAAGTAATTAATATATGTGGGAATCCTTTTTTGTGTGCACAATACTAGTTGATTATTGATAAATTAAATAGGTAATATAACTGCCCTTTGCTTAAAATAATAGCTTGTTTACAAGTTGCTGTGTTACATTAAATTTCCAGTCACTACATTCGTGTGAGCCCGTGTGAAAGGTCAGAATAAATGCCTCACAATCACCGGGTGGCACAACTGGGTGTGCTTAGTGCCACACAAGCGTTGTGGGAAATGACATGAAAAGATTAAGCCCAAGTATGAGCATCATTCAAAATATTGATATGTACAGTTTGATTGTTATTAAAGTATCTATTTCCAATACTAAAAATACCAAGCAACCTTAGGAGCACATGATTTGATCTCACTATTTGAACCCAGAGCCTTCGGAGATCCAAGTGATTTGAATTAGAACTCCCTCGTAATACAAATGAGAGATATTTATGACAAAGGAGGACACCATGGGAGGATTGCCAGAGTCAGCAGAAGAAATTTATCAGTTTTGATTATCAGCTGTCTCCATTCACAAACTTCAATGAAGACAATTTTATACTGTGCCCTTTTGCAACTGAAATTTAGGGGGATGGTACACTTTGGCCTTTTGCCAGTTGAAACTTCTGTTGCTATGTCCCTCTACCAAATTTTTTGTTACATCACCCTTCTTCGTTAGGCAAGCATCACTGCTCTTCATTCTATACTATACTAAGTGGCTGCAGTATAAATAAGCACAGTGAGCCCTGTTTTCACTGCCTGACAAAAATGGTTAGTGAGAACCTGCCTGCTTTGTTGTGGGGAAATGATGCGAAAGCTAGAGTTTTAAAAAAAAAAATGATATTCATCTTTAATAGACTAAGTAATCTCCTTTCAGATACTTCACAAAGAACTTGAAACTGAAGCCAAATAACATATTCAGGGCTTCTGGTCATTTACTTAATCTGCCACTGAACAAAACAGTCCATATCAACCGAAGTGTGGTCTTTAGTCTCGACTGTGTTACCAAAAAGCTGTAAATCTGTGGTCTGGTCACCAAGTAAAATGCAGTAACTACAGCATGTCATACTCAACAGAAGAGACTTCAACATCAAAAGGGGTTATCTTTCAAATGCAGACACTTCTTACGGTTGGCCCTGCAGGCTCGCAGACAATCATGTCTTGTATGACAATTGATGTCAAATGACTGCTTTCCAGCCTAATGCCTGCTCACGTGACTTCACACTATCATTACCCCAGCAGGCCTGATCACTCTAGAACTTTCTCGACTCCCTGGGGAGCATACAGTACCGCTGCCATTTATAGGCGCTGATCACTTGCATTCTGACAATATCTTCCACTGCCTATAGCCAGGTACCCATTTTACAGACGAGTGTACTGAGGAAAATGAGAATGAAATGCTTTCCCAAGGCACTTACAACATGACCGTGGTCGGGAATCGAACTCACGACCTTCAGATCTTGAGTCCAACGCCGTAACCATTAGGCCATTTATTGCCATAATTCTTCCCAGTGCACAGTGGGCCAGGCATGGACAAAAATTAAAAAATCATGAATTTTTAAATCTTGATTTTTCCATTTGAAAAGACAGTAAACACCTCCATGACTCGGGAAACACACATATTTTTATACCTTTCCACTTATTTATTCAGATGGACGTCCTATATCTGCAGGGTTTTTTTATTATGGATTTCATTGTTTTGTTATTCCTGTTTTTATGCATGGCATTATTGCCTCCTGTGACACCGGCCATATTTTCAAAATCATATATATTTGCAAAATTCATTAATCAGGCATGTGTCCTGGAAACTGCAACTCGATTTTGTTCAAAATGTATGAAATCGAGAAAAAAAATAGACTTTAAAGGAAATGACCCTCGAAATTGAAAATTTTGAAAGGGGTAATATTTTCATGCTATGTGCAGAAATTTTCGATGGGCAATGATGGGCATTTAACACATATCATTTGAATGTAAAATGGTTGCAAGTTATTATCCAAATAAATTCATCTGCAGCCAGCTGCAGCTGCGAGTACACCACATTGCAAAATGCGTCGGCACTGCTGAAATTGAAAGGATTTTGAAAGTCACATAGAATATGATGTTACGATGTTGATTCCTTCGACTCTTAAAAGAAATATTGCCTTGCTACTTGTTCAAATAGTTACTCATTAACCTTTGATTTTCATGATATTTCAGTAATATGAAGGTTACAAATCGTGATTTTTATAATATTTTGAGGAGAGTGATTTATGAAAATGCGCTCTCTGGAGCATCTGATCCCGGTTGTTTCGACATTTTAAAATCAAAACTTGTGGAAATCCTCACGTTTTCTCCCGAGTTAGAGGAATTTAACAAATGCGTGGAGTGTTTCCCTTCGAAATTTTCGCCGTAAATGGCAGCAGGTGCTGAGGGTATCTAGCCGTTTTGAGACATGTGATTCAGTTTGGCTGAATGATGTTTCATTTGAGTAGGACACTGATCAAAGCCCTCCAAGTAAGACTTCTGACAAGCAGTGTCAGTAGAGCCCAAGACCAGTCGTTGGAAGACCTTATGGTTCAATGGGCCCTTTTAAGGATGCATCCACTAAGACAAAACTACGTCTGCCCCTGAGCTACTTCATGCAACAGCGTCAAGCTTGAGGAAGGATGGCAAAACTCAGGCAGCAATAATGATAGAATCTGGGAATATATCTGAAATTCCCATTTATACATCTGAGAAAGATTTGGCATTGCTGCTAGACTGTGAATTGACTAAAGCTGGCTACCAGATCTGAAGAAGCTTTAGAATCAAGAAATAAAGATTTTAAAAAATTCAGAGAACGTTTTGCTCGCAAGTGCTCCAGATCAAAAACAAAATGAAGACGTATTCAGAAGGTTGCTTTGCTCATCCGACCCAAAACTCAGCAGCATTCGTATAGGTGGTCCGTCAAAG
>JAWQUT010000004.1:1126562-1148447 GCA_033807755.1 Ellobium chinense
CAGATGCCAAAATGGTTTTGACTTCAGCACTACTTCTAGATAGGTCTTTTCAGTTTTTATCCTGTTTTTGTTCTGCTCGTTTGCATTAATCTGTTGCCTTTAAGTGAAGGCTTCTAAAGCGGTTTTTGAAAATTATTTCTGTGATCATTACGTTTAAGCAGTTTCTACCTATGCGTCTTCTTAAATGTTTACATTTTCAACTTTCATACTGTAAAACTATGCATGTTTGAGAAACTTACCTGTTATCGTTTACTTCCAAATGTTTAAGAAAAAAACTTTTACCACAGATACAAAGACGATGTGAAAAAAATATTTTCTGTTAAGACAAATTGGTTTAGAAGTCTGTGCAAAATTTGGAAACAATCCATTCAATAGGAAAAAAGATATTTAAAAAAAACTCTGTTCATCTTTTTGTGAACGCACTATAATACAGCATGATAGAGTACTTTGCAATAAGAAAAATAAAGTGTCTCAAAGCCCACTGCAGCATGGCCAAAGCACACTAATGAAGAATTTAAGCATCTTAAAAAATATTTTTTAAAAACTCGGAAAAAAAAATCAGAATGGCCGGCTCCCAGTATAATATATATTCTAAGCATTGGCCAAAGCTACATACATAATCATGTATAAGAACTTTAAGATGTTTGTAATCACAGACTCAATATCTCCAATCAGTTTCTGTTTTAGATTTATGTTCATATCTCCCCATCAAGGTAAGTAACTGCTAGAATCCTAAGAGATCTTTAAAGTCTCAGTCCTCTAGCTTCATATTTAGTCAATACTGGGCTCTCAGTTATTAGTTTGTGAGTATCATGCTGATTTGCATGTGTAAAGGATACAATCTCTGAATTGATGACAACCTCCAGACCACGTGGGTGAAAGCATCCACTTGTATATTGGTTGAACTTGTCAAACTTGTAAACCAGCTGGTTGGAGCGCACATCCCACAAGTTGCCATCATTCAGTATGAGGTCATCTGTTGGACTGAAGGTAGCCATGTTGAACTTGTAATTGTTGGCTTTCCTTTCATCATACAGAGTCTGCACAACACTCCCTGTTGCTGTGTCATAGATCTGGAAGTACAGAAAATAAGCATTTTAAAATTGATTTTTCATGTGCTGTCCATGCTGAGGATCCAATAATACACAAAAATATGTAATGTAATGCAGTTCAGTCAACTGCATATCTTAAATTTGCTTTAGGAACAGAGACAGACTCAGGCATCAACTTATCTAAACGACAGACATAATGTGGTTGCATGGCTATAATAAATATTATTAAGGGCTGAATGCAGCTTTAACTCTGCAATGTGTTTCACTGATGTCATTGTTACATATGATATATCGAACCTTCTTCAATCACGAGGTTCATAACATTCTTAAGCCCTATGCCTGTTTATGAAATGCCATACACCCAGTCCACTTGCCTTTCCCTGTCTATCATATTAGGACCAACATTAGCAACCCACTTACTCTTGCCACAGACTCCTTAGTGCCCACAAATCGATCAGAGCTCTGGTTGGCTAACTTGGCTGTGAATTCATCAAAACGGTACCTGTGCAGAAAGGGATTAACAGGTATAATGTATTCATGAAACTATCTGGGCATCAAAGGAGCAACTGCTCTTGGTGTAGGTAAGTTTAGAATTGACTACTGTCAATACATAAAATAATCAGTGTTAGTTAAAATCAGATGGGTGTTGTTGACTCTCTCTTGAAGTTTAAAGGAAGTCTACAGCTTTCAATTATTATAGGATGGTTACTGTAAATTTCATAAAGGATAAGACATGGTTCTTTACTACTTCTTTACAAAGTAAAAAAAAGTATTAGCTTGTCCAATAATATAAGGATAATAATAAGAAAGAATATTTATATAGTGCCCACTCCCCATAAATAAGCTCTAGGCGCTTGACAAAGTTGAAGATCTCACTTTCTATCTTTCACACATTCTCTCCAAAAAATTCAGATACACAATCATTTGTACTAACTCAAGCTCACATAATCATTCAACAGAGGCAGAGCAGGAACTTATGGCTAGGAATTACAGCAATATTTCTGAAAAACACAGGTTTTGAGTTTTCTTTTGAAGCTTTCAATGGTATTTGTTGATCTTAATTCATTTGGTAGAGCGTTCCAAACTGATGGTCCTGATGATGTAAATGCTCGCTCTCCATATTTC
Source organism: Ellobium chinense (assembly GCA_033807755.1). Classification (NCBI taxonomy): domain Eukaryota; kingdom Metazoa; phylum Mollusca; class Gastropoda; order Ellobiida; family Ellobiidae; genus Ellobium; species Ellobium chinense. Next base: position 1,128,740 of record JAWQUT010000004.1, read on the forward strand.
TTAAGATGTGACCTCGATACTGAAATGAGGTTAGTACTACTTGATCTCAGACATCTTGATGGTGTATATGGAACCAGGAGTTCACTCATGTAGGTTGGAAATTCAGCAGTGTATAGACCCTGATAGCATAGGACGGCCAATTTATACTCTATTCTTGCTTTTATAGGTAACCAATGAAGCTCATGGAGCAGTGGTGTTACATGCTCTTGTTTTGACTTCTTAAGTACCATTCTTGCAGCATTGTTTTGTATTCTTTGGAGTCTATTCAATTTTTCATCAGATAAACCAGCCAACAGGGAGTTACAATAATCTAAACGTGACAGTATAAATGCTGACACAAGTGTTTTTGTCGCATTCAGGTCTAGGACATCTCTCAATTGGCCGATACGTCTAAGTTCTAAGTTTGACAGTCTACAAAGATGATTCAGTTGAGCTTCCATTGTCAATGAACTATCTAAATAAACACCCAAATTTTTAGCCTTACGAGAAAAATCAATTCTGCCTCTGCCAATGTAAATGTGATTCATATCAATGGAACTTACTCTGACAGTGGTAGCACATGGCATAATTTCAGTTTTTCATTCGTTCATTTTTAGCTTGTTTGATGACATCCAAGCTTTAATGTCCTGAATACAAATCTTAACATCATCTAACAGTTTTGGAACATTGCACGGTAAAACTGATCTGTATAGCTGTGTGTCATCAGTGTACATATGATATTGCATAAAGTGCTGTTTAATTACCCAGCATTTCCCAGAGGCTGAGTATACATGGTGTACCATACCGGCCCAAACCGGATCCCTGGGGGGCTCCGAAATCTAGAAAACATCTCTCAGACTGTATACCATCTATTATAACAAAATGAGTACGGCCACATAAGTATGACCTAAACCAGTCAAGTACAGTGCCAGATATACCAAATGTTGTTTCCAGTCTTTCCAACATGATATTGTGATCCAAAGTGTCGAACGCTGCAGAGATATCTAACAGTGACAACACAGAAACCATGCCTTCATCAGCAGCATTTAATAGATCAGATGTTATTCTTAACAAATCAGTTTCTGTGCTATATTTCTTATATGCTGACTGAAAGGACTCAATGAGGTTATTTTTGCTAAGATGGTTTTTCAGTTGCTCTAACACAACTTTTTCTAGTACTTTGGATAAAAAGGGTAAATTAGAGATGGGCCGATAGTTCTTAAACTCATTAGGATCAAGGTTAGGCTTCTTTATCAGTGGAATGATGGCCCCTGTTTTGAAAGACGGTGGAACTGAGCCCTCATTTGATGACTTATTTAAAATAGGTGTTATAATTTCAATAAGATCATCAACATGATGCAATTCAGGAAAAACTATCTTACTTGAGAGTAACATCTGGAGTCACACGGTTAAATCCCCACAAAGCACAGTTCTGTGAGGCGCCCCAAGTGCTGGTGAAGAGCAAATCTGGATTCTGCAGAAAACGATAAAAAATTAATCATACTGATAAAATCCTGCATTTAACAAAGCCCTGAACTCCCAAGATCTTTGTAAACAGAAGTGGAAACCTAACGTATCTGATGTTTTTCTCCCATAAAAATTATTTGCTGTATGCTGGTGGCCTCAAACTGATAACTGGACTTAAAACTTTACTACTTGATCTGCTCTAAGATATCTCGATTTTCCCAAAAATAAATCCTTGCTACTGTGAATTCCTGGATGCAGTGTATCATGTTCCACATTTTTAGTTGTCAATGGTCACGCAGACAGTACTCAGTTCATCCCATACTTATGAAAACTGGCTACATAACCAATAGCACAAAGAAAGTGTGCACTAAGCACTTTCTGTTTCATGAAGAGTCAAATTGAATCTGACATCTAGAACCTTGTTTAGAGTCAAGACAAGTTTACAGACAGCTTTTATAAAACTTTAAAGACAGTTCAAAGACTGTCAGCATAAGAGTGACTTACAACTTGTGAAGTGCTGATCTGAACCACAGGAGAGGAGTGGCACACTGTACTGTAGAAATCATTCTGTGAACAGAACATGGGACATCAAACAATGATCAGTCAATGGAGCAATTACTAATTTATTAAGCCAGAATAAGTTTACAGAGCTACTGTAACCTTTGTGGTGCTGGGTTCTATAAATCTGCAGGTTATATGTCAGATAACTTTTCTAACCCCTGGCCTTCTACATGTCAAGTGAACATCTTACTTCTCATATGTCCTATGCCTACTTTCTCATAGGCTTAGTCTTCTAACTTTCCCCTGTGATCTAAACTCTGAATACACTGTGTGCATAATTATATAAAAATCAGCTTTCTCAAGAAGCTTTTCTCTAATATTCCACTGGTCACAACACTAATAATATATATTTGATACCAGCACAGTAACAGAGTGAAAACAAAACTGCTTCTCAGGGATGCCAATGCCAGACGAAAAAAAAACCCATGAAAATCGCTTTGCGCGAGGAGTATTGACATACTTAAAAGAAGCCAACCAAATTGTTGTGCTTTTAATTCTAAATCATTTTCCACACTTATAATGCACTAAAATAAACATTAAAACTAAATAAGGTATAAATAATTAAATGCATCATGTGTGCGCCCATCATGTTGTGCTTGTTTCGCAAAAAAAAATTTCGAAATTATATCGCAGCGCCGACAATAATGAATTTCCAGACTTTTTTTAAGGCCCTAATTGGAAATATCGTTTTCCAGACTTTTTCCTAACTTCCAGACTTCTGTACCGACCATGAATGACTGACACTCACCCCAGTAGAAGAAATGTTCATCACTCTCAAATCACCCGAGAAGGATCCAATGAAAATGTTGTCTGCTGCACACTATAAGGAAAATCAGAAAATTTACAGATGAAGCAAAGAGTGGCAGACCAAAAAGCAAATCACTGATGATTCTAAACATATCTACATGCAAAAATTGTTGCCATCATGATGAATTTATATCACAACAATCACAATGCCAAGAGGGGAAATACAGTAAAATGTGCGTTCAACTGCTGAGTATCCATTATACAGGGCCATATCACAAGTACTATGATGTGTAAAGGTCTATATTATACCTCACCTGGCTGAATGTGTCTGTTATAGCTAGGTNCACTTTCTGTTTCATGAAGAGTCAAATTGAATCTGACATCTAGAACCTTGTTTAGAGTCAAGACAAGTTTACAGACAGCTTTTATAAAACTTTAAAGACAGTTCAAAGACTGTCAGCATAAGAGTGACTTACAACTTGTGAAGTGCTGATCTGAACCACAGGAGAGGAGTGGCACACTGTACTGTAGAAATCATTCTGTGAACAGAACATGGGACATCAAACAATGATCAGTCAATGGAGCAATTACTAATTTATTAAGCCAGAATAAGTTTACAGAGCTACTGTAACCTTTGTGGTGCTGGGTTCTATAAATCTGCAGGTTATATGTCAGATAACTTTTCTAACCCCTGGCCTTCTACATGTCAAGTGAACATCTTACTTCTCATATGTCCTATGCCTACTTTCTCATAGGCTTAGTCTTCTAACTTTCCCCTGTGATCTAAACTCTGAATACACTGTGTGCATAATTATATAAAAATCAGCTTTCTCAAGAAGCTTTTCTCTAATATTCCACTGGTCACAACACTAATAATATATATTTGATACCAGCACAGTAACAGAGTAAAAACAAAACTGCTTCTCAGGGATGCCAATGCCAGACGAAAAAAAAACCCATGAAAATCGCTTTGCGCGAGGAGTATTGACATACTTAAAAGAAGCCAACCAAATTGTTGTGCTTTTAATTCTAAATCATTTTCCACACTTATAATGCACTAAAATAAACATTAAAACTAAATAAGGTATAAATAATTAAATGCATCATGTGTGCGCCCATCATGTTGTGCTCGTTTCGCAAAAAAAAATTTCGAAATTATATCGCAGCGCCGACAATAATGAATTTCCAGACTTTTTTTAAGGCCCTAATTGGAAATATCGTTTTCCAGACTTTTTCCTAACTTCCACACTTCTGTACGGACCATGAATGACTGACACTCACCCCAGTAGAAGAAATGTTCATCACTCTCAAATCACCCGAGAAGGATCCAATGAAAATGTTGTCTGCTGCACACTATAAGGAAAATCAGAAAATTTACAGATGAAGCAAAGAGTGGCAGACCAAAAAGCAAATCACTGATGATTCTAAACATATCTACATGCAAAAATTGTTGCCATCATGATGAATTTATATCACAACAATCACAATGCCAAGAGGGGAAATACAGTAAAATGTGCGTTCAACTGCTGAGTATCCATTATACAGGGCCATATCACAAGTACTATGATGTGTAAAGGTCTATATTATACCTCACCTGGCTGAATGTGTCTGTTATAGGTAGGTAGGCATACCTAAGCTGAATTTATTGAAATAAACTCTGCCAGAACAGATTGTGTATGGACTATATCCAGAGGATTAAATCTGATCATGTACTCACATCAAATGCACAACAAGAGAGACCGTCTCCTTGACCATCCCTAAAGCTGGTGAGAGGACATAACCTGTTCATCAGATAACAAAACAGAATTAGGAAAGTTCACTTATCAAGAAATTACAGTTCCAAAAACAACTAGTCTATGTAGAAGCCAGTAATTAACATCCTATGCCTAAACTTTCAAAAGCAGATATATAAACTCACTTTGCAATTGTACTTTTATTGTAATGGAAAAGTTTACACGGTCCTTGCCCTAGTCCATAATTTCTAAGTATTAAACAACTCTGATTTACCATAAATGTCTAAAATCACACCACAACAGTAAATTGTTCAACATTCATGAATTCTTGATTGGGGGGGAAAGGGGGGGGGTGTTGGGGGAAAGAGAAACCAACAGAGAAAGCTCAAATTTGAGGCAAACTATTCATTTTCAAACATGCAAACACTTGTACTTAGAATAATAGGAGCAGAAAGACTTACTTGCTGTGAATGTATCGCCTGTCTAACATTTGTCCCTTGGGGCCACCAAAGGGTGGTTTCATCTGAATGTAAAACACACAAAGCCAGCTGTGAGTGATGGGAAGGGGTGATGACATAAGACAAGAAGACAGAGAGATACAGCCAGGCAAAGGGGTTTGCAAGTTGCAACTGATCTGTTGTTTCAAAAAATCATCTGAGGGGGGGAAAAAAATCACCAGTTCTTTAGGTCACAACTTAATTCCCTGAATTGAATCTTGTTTGTTAAAAACCATGAAGGGGAAGGGAATATTTCCACTACTGGATTTTCTTGATGGCTCTAGCTCTAACAGACAAATGAAGACTTATGACTCATTTTGCCTTGCTGCTTATATATGTCATATAAGGTCAACAAAGAAAGATGAAAGGGTAAATGGAAAATGCGGTATTGGGGATTATGACAACTCCTATGCAATCAACAGCAAAATATACAAAATAGTGTAAGACAGCTGATATGGTATGAATAGGAGACATGGGCTGATGACCGCATGAATGGCTGGAAATCTTACAATAATTAAACCCATCAAAAGATCTTCCCATTACCATTATTCTCCATGGTGGATACTCACAATGACAGAAATGCTACCCATATCTTTAGAGCCACGCATACAGATCGGTCAGAGAAGACATACAAAAGTCACACCCACACAGGACTACACACTGAACAGTTACAAAGACCCAGCACATTGAAAATCAGGAAACACTAACCATTACACTGAGCCAAATAAATGTGGGTTTACTTTTAAGGACTGTAGTTCTTTTCAGTCAACTCCTTGAGTCCTGACATTCAAAATTGTAACTACAACTTCAGTAGCTGAACACTAAATAATTAACCCGGATGATGCTATTAGAATGAGGTTCCAGATCATAAGATTAGAGACATGAAAGACTTACCTGTCTGTCGAATAGCCTAGATGTTATTGAAAAAGCAGCAGAACTTTTACCCAAGGGTTCAGGACATCTGTGGGGCCTGATGTCAAAAAAAAAAATGTGCGATTCAATGATAGGGCCATTCTTCTGTTCCCTAACATTATGACACAAATGCAAAATTGATAAAAGAAGATCTTTCAGAGTACACACACTGAAATGTCAATACATGAGTCCTCATAATTAAATAGAAAGTAACTCAAATAGAAAGCCTAACAATCCAAGCACCATATCATAATATGGCCAAAGTGAAAGGTAAGTCAATGTTCTTGAAACAAACTGGGCCCCACTAATCCGAGATGCAGCATGAACTGTGTGGATTTGCATGGCAGTAATAGCTTGCTGAGTCCTCACCCAGAATTTGCTGAGTCTTTGCCCACCGAATCTTAGAACTAAGTGAACAAATATCATGTTCTGTATTCTCATCTTCATGGAATTTACATCAGTTTCATTATGAAAACCAAAGCTATGAATAACAGTTGCAAGCATTCATTAAGCATTAGAGGACAGTGAATGCCTTTAACTCAAGGTCCTAGATGTAGGTATAGCTTTGCTTTACAAATGCAAGGTCTGTCTATTTTTTGCCTCTAAACTGAACTTTAACATGGTGGTCTAATTGCAGACAAAAGAAGTTGCTGTGTATTAGCTATGACACCTTGTACTTACATGAAGAGTAATGCAGCACAGAGATAAATAGTAGGACCTCAACCCTTGAGCTTGAAAAACACTCACACTTTTGTAAATATTGTAATGCTCTGGTCCCTCATCCATTGCCTTTTTTATCAAGTTTCACTCATCACTTTCAAGATCTCACAGACTTTAACTAATATTTCAGTCCAGTAGGCCCTACTATGTGCACTGTTTCATGAAGAGACCAACAACAGAGATGCGGAGAAACATACTTACATGAAAAGTGACATCGTAGGACAGGTTGATATTGGCTGGGGACAGAGTGCATGCTGCTTCCTCAAATACTCCGTCACAATTTTGTCTAGAGAGATGTCATAGTCTCCTCCCTGCTTCCCCTTTGACCGAGGTAGACCTCCTGGGGGGACATAACCCTCACGGTCCCTCAGAAATCTACGTTTCATATTCTGGAAAATTGAAAGCCATCATAAAATCAAGCAGTCTTCATGCAGGTCTTTTATCATTTGTTTATAATGAGCATTTCTCAGAGGCTGTAATGCAGAAACATGGTGTGCAGCTTACCACCACAAGTGCATTGGGGTTTCTATGCAAANAGTTTCCTACCTTGTTGTGAGGAGTAAGCGGGTGCACTGGTGGTGTTCTTGTCAGAGTAAACCTTAGTGGCCCTGGTGTGAAACCTCCACTGCTAGACGGCCCAGATGATGGTGGACCAGAGCTTTTCATGCTGGAGGTAGACGAATCCAGACCTGAGGAAAGAAAAAAATCTCTCTATTATTCACGGCCATGTTTCTCCATGATGGTGTGTATTCATAGCCACACAGCACAGCACAATGAGTTACACTGTCACTGAGGTCTCCTTCATAATATATTCACTGCTTTATGGAGTTACAAATATAAAAAAAAACCTAAATTTTCAGAGCTGATTATTCTGTGTAACAAATCCATATCTACCATCATTTCACAGGCACTATTAATTTCAACTGTAAGTCTGATTTTGACAACATAAGCTTATGAATGTAATCTATACCGCCCTCAGTTCTTACCAAAATAAGTTGGTCAGTCACAAAAGTTTCACTCTACATGACCTGACACTTGAAGAGGGTAGTTCAATGTCAAACAACATTTTCAAGGAACAGACATATGTTTATGTTGTCAACAATGCAAAAGAGCATGGAGATTAATGCTTTTATGCTCCAGTCTTGTCCTTACTTTGTACTGTTATCTCCCGAATTTCAACTATTTAGTGGAATATCTTGTAGAAAAGTTCAAACACTCTTCCCATCTGCCCCCAATCCTTTACCTGCTGTTGTCACTGTTAGACTATGTGTGACTGGAACTGAGGTTTGAGGGAATATTTCTCTCATTGTGTTACTTGAGACACCCGTTGAAGAGCTTGACACACTGGGCTGACTCAGCTGCCGACCCTGCAGAACATGGGAAACAACATACAAATTTATAAGATGCTGCAGAAATAGCTAATTAGGTGAATTGTGAAAGGATTTAGAATTGCGGTCAGGAAGGGCAGAGACATACATAGAAATCAGGAAGTAAGAACAATGTGAGCTGGGGGACCAGGGCGCTGAGCTGCAGCAACAAATACTGATTTAATTGTGGGTGTCCTTTGTTATGCTATGTGCTTATATGTGTAATGTATACCGTTCTATGTTTATTTGTACTATGAATGAAATGGGTAACACTGTATGGCAAAATAAAACAATTTTTCTATGGAATAACTTACAGCCCTATTTTGATTTTTTTTTCATTTCCATAAGCTTGTTGAGACAATCAAAGTAAAACTGGCAGTCTGCTGCAAAAATATCTTCATTTTTCGTGAAACTGAAAACAGTGAGACAGGTCATTATGTCAGCACAGTGACGTCACATGGTAGTGAGATAGGTGCTTACCATTTTGGGTGTGGTGGGGGAGTAGAGGTGATTGTTGGCAATATGGTGAGGGGGTGGAGTAGAACACTTGGGTAAACTGGCCTCTCTCTGTAGTGTAGATGCTGTATCATGAAGGCCTGTCATAAAAATAAACAAAAACTCAGCTATTGCCAACTTTTAAAGAAACATTACATCACCATAAATGATGTACCACATTATCCCTTAGTTCATTATTTGTGGAGGTCAACAGCTCGTTACTTTCTGTTAAAAAAACCCAACTTTTCTTATCTTTCATTAAAAGGACAATTTAATTACAAGACCATTAGCCAGGGATGCCAACTGGATCTGATAAAACAGCCTGAATTTTTCGGTTCCTGAATCCTAAACTGCAGAACTCAGGGCATGCTTCCTGACCTCACTAGATTGTTGGTCTCTTATTTTTTGCACACTGTTCACCACAAACAAAAACATTGTAGCTGTATCCAAGAAGTATTAGTTAAATCTATTGTGTATACTAGGAAAAGAATGACTGCACCTAACTGCCACAGGGGACAACCAGCTTACCTCTGGACGTGAGATGTTCATGGATAAGCTGTAGTAATTCCTTCTCTTGGTACACAATTTTGGTCTGAGCCACCACACCAGCCTGGAATTAAGAAACTGAATTTCTAAATTTGTCCTGAAGGAATGCTGGACAACAATCTGTTGAAAAATGGGCTTATGAGTGGACAGTCCAAACTGGATATTGCCACTTTAAGTCTAAGATGAGTCTAAGATGGATCAAAGAGATGAATAGTCCTAGGAAATATAGGCAGACTGTTAAAGATCTTTTAAAGAAGCAGATGGAAAGCTATACAAACCTTCCTGATCTCCTCTAAAGTGGCTGCTCCAAGCACATTGGCTTGTCTGCCTGCTATCTTCTCCAGCAGGGTTGACGCATATTTGCAGAACTGGTGATGAACATGACGCTTGTCAGCCAACACAGGTTCCTTCATCAAACCTGATGAGTGAACAATGAGAAAAGTAGGCAAGAGAACAAGTCCACGGTTACGAAGAAATCTCAAGGTGCATTAAAAAAAACAAAAACATAACTAGCTGTTCTCAAAGTTAAAAAAACAATTTAACAAGATCCACAGCTTATCAAAGATAAAAGTGCAAAGAAGAATTGGTACAGCTATATACACAGTTCACAAAAAGTCACATTTTCTTACTCAAGCTTTACTACCTCTTGACACTTATCACTGTTAACATCTTACTCTTGGTCAGTCTGGTACCTCTCTTTTTTATAATAAAACCTCACAGCTATCAATATTACTTTCTCAGAGGCCACAGCATTAATGGTACAACATAATGCTATTTGGATTTGTATCTGTGACAACCCACAACCTTTCCAAAAGAAAAAACAAAAAAATTCCATAAGCACAGCCTCTTAGATAGAAACTACACCATGGGAAAAAGGAAATAACTCCAGCACAAGCACAAGAAATCAGCTTCAAAACTGTTTCACTCACTCTGCAGATGGCCAGTATTGAGCGGTGGCAGTTTACCAATGATTTGCCTGATTGTCTCTGATCTTGCCATGCCCACCAATGCCTTACATGCCAGCATGCGCAGTCCATCTGCAGCTACGATGGGTGTCTTCACATTCAATGTTTTCAGCAGGACCTGATCATCATAGCAAAGACAAACATAACTGAAGGTGACAACAGAAAAAAAAAATTCCTATTAGGAATGAATGAAATATTTTCGTATCATATTATCTGTTCTATCTTACAGACAGCTACACAATTAGGACTGATTCCATGGTAAAAAAATCCATCAGGATGAATAACGCCGATACAGTTAGAAACTTCATCCTGAGCACAGCAGCTACCAAGAAAAATCCCAGCATTACTACAGATGATACCATTCTAAATTGCATCATAATTACAGGTGCTTACATAGAATACCCAATCATGGTTACTGACACTAACATGCGAAGATCAAGCTTGACTGCAGATATCTGCTACTGTAATAAAACCCACCATAATGCCATTGTTGGTGCGAACGTTGTGCCACATGAGTGAAAGCATGTCATCCTCGGCACTTGACTTTTTCCTGCTGCCATGGTAGCGAACAACACCACTGCCAAACTGGAGATGGACAGCATACAGATGTCAAAATGGGGGCATCCAATCTTGCATTCAGATACAGTAATCCTCTAAAGAATGACATCACACAAATATGCTACATAGTCCTCTCCCCAACCAACTTCTGCATGGAGGCATACACATTTAATATACCTAGCTGGGTGATCAGAGAACCCATCAGCCAGAGATTCTAGTAAGCGCTTGAAATTTTCAAATTGATAAAGCTAATACTCCATAGACACATCAGTAAGTTAAAAGGTAACCAGATAGGAAGGTGTACAGCTAGGTGGCTAGATAATATACCTACCCTCTCAACAGGACCACACACACAGTTCACAATAACATTAAGAGCTGCTTTCAAGATTTCAGGGTCAGATATCACTTCACCTTCCACCAGTCCTACCATCACGCTGAAATAAAGGAAAAACAAGTGGACAAATCAATGCCTTGCAGTCAATCCCACAGTCAGTACTCTGACCATACTTAGATGTTGGATCGTACTCTGTTGTCAGACATCTAACACTCAGAGCTTACTAATATGAAAAAGACTATCTATGGCCAACATCTTGAAAACAAACAAAAAAAACAACAAAACTACAAACTCTGGTCCGATGGAAGGGTCCCACAATGAATATAAAGATCACGTCCGCAAGTCTGACACAGGATGATGTTCCACAGTATACTCTTCTCTAAAACCTTGTTGTAGATGCTAGATTAGATACAATTAGTACTAGATACCATTCTGTTATGTACGTTGTGGCTAGGCATAAAGAGGAAATGACATACACTATGAGACAAAAGCGACATTCAGTAAAGAAAGCATCAAAGCACACCAAAACAAATCTTACCTCATGATGGGTGAGGTCATGTTATCAGGCAGCTCCACATTTCCACAAAGCAAGAGCTGGGTTCTGTGTGACACAGCACACATGGCAATCACCTCCAGTGCAGACACGATTGTGTCACTCCTAAATACATAGATATATGAGCATATTACCAATAGGCATGTAAATTCTGGATAAAAGGTATCACCTCTTATACTTATAATATTTATGAACGTACCACAGTAAAACTGTTTCACCCTTACAGGTTTCCTCATAGAGTGTTAAACACAATTTAGAGTATCAACTAACTTGCTTGCTTGGTTAGTGTCCCATTTCAAGATAGTCATTGCGAAAGATATCCCATACCAACCTACTTGTTTTGATGCAAGTTCCACATTTCATTTACCCTGGAAGGTATCCAGTGATGACCTATTGTAGCCACATTTTTTTTTCTTTTCAGAAGCATCTAATTTCCATGAAAAATTGGAGACAACTTTTCCTGAGCATCTCATTTTTGGTTTTCACATGACATTATGAACATAACAGTCTAGTAATCCGGAGTGACATAACAAGACTGTCAAAACTGGTTCACAGTAATAGAAAAACATACTTTAATTGATAATGTGCAAATAATGAGAGATGGTAACTAGAAGAAATCACATCTGTGTTTCTCCTCCTAGTTACCACCTACTATATAAATTATCAACAAAGAGTAAGCCCTTCGAAAAACTACACACAATTTCTTTATTGCAGCCAGTAATTTTCTTGAGTCAAGCCCATTCATGAAAGTCTCACAACTTGGATCCTTGTGAAAAACAGATATTTCTACAGTAGTAGCCATAACAGGTGTCCCACCATCACATATTTCTCCAGGCAGATGTTCAGTGCAACTTATTTGCCCCGACAGGTGTCCTGCGAAAACTCTCTGAACCTGATTGTCATGAATGACATCCTACATGTCCTGATAGGTCTACTCTGTCAACTTACTTGCCCTGGTAAGTGTCCCACTCCGGTGACATGGCTACCAGTTGACACAGAAGGCTGAGCCCACCCAGTTTGTGAATATTTATCTCTGGTACCCAGTTAGATTTGGCTGGCAGATACTCCAGCAAGATGTCCATGTTCTCCTCCAAAGTGAACTTGCAACCCTTCACTGACTGAAATCAATTAGACCAGAAAATGCATAAATGTAACATCCCATCTTCTACAATAATAACAATGAGTACTCTTTTTAAGCCTCAAATCCTGACAATCCTCACTCTCGTGATATCATATCATTACTATCAGAGTAAGTCCAAGTGTTGTCTTGCTACTTCCTGTCTCACTCATATTTCTTTCTACGCTATGTTACTTTACTTTTACTCTCTACCATTTAACCTATCTGCAGCATAAAGCAGACACATTAAGTTGTGCACTTGACTTGTGAATTTGCTTGAAAATATTAACCCACTATACTCCAAGTGGATGTTCCCAATGCTAAAAACCTACTTATCTGGAACTCTTCAGTAACAAAATTCTCAGAAACACAGAGATGAATCAAAACTGATGCAAACAGCACCTGTTCTTGATCTCCCTCTCTTTTCTGAATGAGTCCTGGTATCATCTTACCACTATTCTTTACCATTTACTCCTGTAATTTATTCTACATTGCGCCGTACTGTACAAACTTTTCCTTAATATTTAACCAAGCTTACACTGCTTCACTACTTCTCTCTGTAAAATTTATCAACTGTACCTTGCTCTCCTTCAGAGTGGAGGAAGCTCCATCATGATGATGCAGACTGCGCAAATCATCAGCCTTCAGTATCGTGTGAACCTCAAAGTACTTTCGCAGTGCATCACATACCAGCCGTGCTGCCTGTCGCATCTGATGAAGTTCGTCATCACCCACATTTTGTTGTGGCTCTGTGCTCAGGATACTCAAAGTGCTGATCTGGGAAATTAAAAAATATTGCCGGTCACTAACATTTCATGAAGATATTCACGGCAAAGGAGAAGAAAAACAAACCTAACAAACATTCTGAATAAGTACACAGTTAAAGTGCTAGCAGTTTTTAATCTTTTCAATTACATCGGTGTGGGGTAGGTCTGTATATTCAAGCAGGCAGTACAGCTAGCTGTCACATTACTTCACAAATGTAATGCAGAGATAGCTTTCGGCATCACTTCACAATAGGCAGTCTAAACTGCGTCGCTAACCTGGCGAAACTGCCAACTTTAACGTAATTTTTGGGTGATTTGACCCTACTATATCTCAGTCGTAACTGACTGGATCACTATGATTTTTACATCAGATCAAAGTACAATTCTTCTTCTTTTTAAATATGTACCATGTTCATGGTTTTGATTGAGATTTTGTGCGTGTTTTGTTGATTGAAAGAGGTGTATGGAGAACGTTTTCTCATCGTTTGCGCCCAAGGCAAATCTACCCCCCTTAACACTTATTACTTCACTGCTTTGCGGAAACGCGGCCTGTGTACAAAACTATCATCAAATGAAAGCTAAAATAACAAGGTTTCTTCAGATTAATTTTTCATAAGCATATAAGCTGTATTTCATGTGGAAATTGCGGGTTGAAAACTTTGAGGGGTGAGAAAGTCGGGAAAAAAAAATCAAAGATCGGGACCATTTTCTACCAAAATAAACCTTAACATGTCTGCTCTTTAAACAGACCAAAATCAAGCCACAGGCACATATTTCCGCAAAGCGCCAGCTGTTGACAAACATACACCCTCCATTTGATTTTGCCTTCTGCGCATCAATGGACGAACGCAGTACCGGTGACGCGAAAGTCAGCGATCCTGTCAGCAATAATCCTGCTGCTGTTAAAATTGGGCTTCGTGCCAACTTTATCACAATAAATTGTCACTTTTGAATTCCCCTAAACCCCTGAAAATAATTGAGTTTATTATCTATGTCACTGACTGTAGCCTGAAGAGTTTTCAAGGACTAGAGATGATATTGTAAAGAATATATGGATTCCCTAAGTTGGTATTCCATGACTTATGTGAAAAGTAGCGAAAAAATGTGAAATTTCACAAAGTTTAAAATTCAATAACTTCTTTAAAAATCAAGCTAGAGAGATAAACTTGGTATTTTTCTCAGGGCAGTGAGCTCTTTTCATTTAAACTAATAGCAGACAATTTTCAGTGAAAACAAAAATTAGTTTAGACTACCTATTCACAAACATAGTGCCCATAACATGAGTGCACAATGATTTAAAATATGACTCCCACTGTATGATGACTTGTAAGGGTGACAAAAATGGTATGTTAAGTTTTCTAATTTCCAATGTTTTCTTTATTAAGTTTGCTGTTGTAGTTTCATTAATCCCATCTTCAAACTATCAATTTAACTAAAAGTTCTCCTTCTTTAGGTGTTACATGTTCACTAAGCAACCTTACTTTAGACTTGCCATGAAATATATTTCTTGGCTATAAGCACCATCTAATACTTTGACTCACCACATTGATCAGCCGTCTCAAGCCATCCTTCTGATCAAACAGATTGAGGATGATTTTGTATGGGAAGGACTGGGAGAAGAAGAGACACGCATGGCAGCGACTTGAGTCATGGGAACATTCCATCAGCCACAGATTATATCTGGAAAGTACAAATGGACAAAAAGAATCAGTACTACATTTTATGTCTGGAAAATATGACGGAGTACGCGAAACCACATGTACTCAAGAAATACCAAGAATACTGGTTTTAGATTGTTAGAAATGCAACTGTAATATTTCAATTTATTTAACACTAAATGTTGTATTTAACCAAATCAAACATGGAATGTGGCATCACACAGTATCAGTGCTTCCACTCATTTCAAACCTAACAGGGATGAGATGCCAAAACTATGATAAATCCATAAATGATAACAATGCCCTAGAAGGACATGTCCCAATTTGGGTCTAAAGATCACCCAGTTATAGCTTCTTACTGCTGGTGCACAGCCTTTTTGTCTTCTAACATATTATTCAGGACTCCCTGCTTGCTTATTTGCCACATACTAGGAAAGCAAACCGAGAAGTACTTACGAGACAACATCAGATAGTACTGCCTCTGGCAGCATGCACAGCTGTGATGGAAAAGAACATATGACATGTTATTTTAATGCTACAAACATACCTCCATCTCTAAAACACTGATGAAGGAAAAAAGAGAAAAAAAGTAAAATGAACCTGTTTACAGAAGGAGGGGACAGGGAATGAAAAAAAACCAAGCTGTTTACATACTGTGATATCACACACCAAGGCAGTGAGAAGCACGTCTTTTGATGAAATACAATGACCCTATGCTATTTACTTGCTGCTATTCGACAAGGTATGACAAGGCGTTACAAATGTTATGATGATAATATGTGACAAAGTACAGCTTCTTTATACTGTGATATGACAGTGAGCTAATATTCTGTGTACAAGTCATGATAATAGGATGGTACCAGACTGTTTATCTGTTTTGTGATGTTACACAGTGTAACAATGTATTGCTTATGTGTTATGATAAAATGCAATGCCATGTACATGTGTTGTAATATGGCAAGATATGACTTGCTCATGTGTTGTTTAGTAGTAGCCAGGCCACCTACCCTTTCTGTCGCATCCTCAAAGTAAGTGATGTAGTAAAAACACAAAGAGACTCCTGTAGCTGCAATTGATGGTCTCTGAATCTCCAGCAGTTTCTGTATCCCGCCCTTAGTGATGAATTCAGCAGCAAATTTCTTGTGACACAGGATCACAGACAAAAACTGCATGGAAAAATAAATATGAGAAAGATGTAACATTCTTTTTGAAGTCCCTGGAAAAGAGGATACAAACTGGAAGGTGAACACTTGTTTCCAAGAGTGTTAAATCTTGCACAATTTATTGTGAACAAATATTGTATATAATTTTGCAAATATTTAACTGAAAATAATGAAAGATGATGACATTAACTTATACTGCGCCCACCAAACCAAAGATATCAGAGTAATAAAGATACAATAAACTGATGGAAACAAGCAGTAATTTCAGCTGCCACTTTTTGAAGACTCCTCCTAGTTTTTAAATCTTTGTAGGTTTTGGAATTTGATCGAGAAACACAGCAATGTTTCCATCTGTGAACCCTCTAATGCACCGCTAATCAAATTTCCTTCCAAAAAGTACTAAGGACCTGTGCTGTGTTTAGTAAAGGATAATTCACTGCCTGCAGGCATATATTCATTTTCCCAACCTATGTTCATGAGAAAAAGTAACTGACTTGCTTTTTTTTGGCAGACTGTTAGATATTTTTACAGAAAAACCTTGATAAAATGAATGCCTTGGTGCATGGATAACGTATTATGTATTATCCAGATACACTTAATATCAAGGCCCACCTTACAATGAAATAATAGAATAATAAAGAATCTGTGCATGTGAAATTCATACTTAATAACAAGGTATACTTATCAAATGAGTAAATAATACTGAGGAAATAGAGATACTGGAATGCTCTGCCTGTCCCATGTATCTCAAGAAGCTGAGATCTTCAAGTTTCATGTCTATGATACTCTCCTTTACAGGCCTCTAGATCTCTATTCTACAACAACTGCTCTTACAAGCCGCAAATCTCTGTCCAACTGCACTCACCCTCAGAGCATCAAATGCCAGTCTGACATCTTTGTTCTGGTTCAAGTTGATGTAATGGAAGATCAAATTCAAGGCTTTGTGCTCCAAAATTGGACTCAGTAGCTATGGAAAGTAACAAAAACAATGTTAGAGCTTCTTAGCTGTAAAGGAGCTCCTGATGACCACGAAATATTCATTACACTTTTAACTACTTTTTGCCTTTGCTTTCAGCCCTGCTGTCCAGTATTCATGAATCGCTAAGATCTGTTATACATAAGCCAACCCAATATTAGCTGATTACGCTAGCATGTATCATGAAAATCTTCAATGAGTCTGTACAGTCCTTTTCTTAAGGAGAGTAATCTACCAGTCAATTTTAAATAAAACTGAGAGAAGGGGCATTCAATGTGACACCATTCTTGAGACTGTAAATGAAGCATTAAAGGCTAAATGCAGGATAGTCCGGCCGCTTATGACATGTTTGCGTGCAAATCGTGCACTTTGTGATACCAAATTGACCTTCACATGGTAAAATCTACATCTTTTTCTGATTCTAAAACGAGGTGGGCCGTAATGGTATGACCACTGGAACCACCTAAAAATGGGTCTTGAAGAAGCGAAATAACGCAGACGTTTCCTGTGTTTACCCTAATTACAGTTAAGTGAGAAACAAATACTTTCCCGTGTAAAAGGTCTGTTGAAATCATCTGGAAACAATGACCAAATATTTGTTTTCACATTTGGTAGTGTTCTCCATAGAGTAAACATGCATATCTTTCTAAAACGAATTTTAAGTTTTGAAACACGCATTAGGCCGGAACTTTTTCTAGGCTGGCGTGTTGATGAAATTTTAGTTCAGCGACTTAGAACATAACTGATCGCTAAAAGTCTATTTCAGAATACTCCAAAACGTTTTGTCTAAGTTTACAAAACGGTATTTCATGACTTTAGATCAACATTAACTGCTTCCAATTGTAATCAAAAGAATACCCACCTTAAAAGATACCACAGGCGTTTACTTTTTAACGACACCGGTGTAATGTTACTGGGCGGGCGAGAGCAATTCTGCTCTCGATAACGAATACGAGTTGCGGTAACAACCCAAAACAGTGATATAAAAGCTGCCCTGTCAGTTTAAAATTTCATTTATTGCATTCGTTAAAATACTTCCATGTTTTGCATCAAATTTATTACGATATCATTGAAAACGCAATCCGCAATTTACAACTTGAAGGTTCTCAGTATCCTACTCCCTCGCATTCGAAATTATTCAGTATCGAATGGATTCTGAGAGTGCTTTGTCAGCATAGCACTGCACTAACGCGCGTAGTCTTGACGGTGTCGCATTAATTTTTGCTCTTCAACATCGGCAAGGTAGGAACCAAAATTAAGTTTTGTTGTCTTATTCGTATAATAAATATCATGTATCTCTATTATTTGAACACAGCCGTTGGTGACTAAACACAAATCACAAATTCATGCACTTTCCATATAACAGTCTAGATCTAATGATTAGATGTAGAAATTAGTCCTTTCATTAAAGAGCGATGCCACATTAGCCGTTCGAAAAAATTGACTGTGATTCAGTCCCTCGCCAAACATTTAAAAGCCACAAATAAAACATAATAACCCGTTCTTTGTGATTTTTTTACTGCCTCCTGTGACTTCTTCACCGCGTTCTCAATGCTACTGATGTCAGCTTGTAATTTTTTCTGCACTAAACAGACATAGGCTAATGGAAAAAAAAATGGCTGGCTGAAAGAGAACAAGAAGTCAAAGGGAAAAAAAAAAAGCAAGATGCAAACTGGGTGGAGGTAACTGCAATCTCTTAATCACAAATCAGAAATATTCATGTGTCCTCAGAATATGGCCTAACAAAAAAGAAAAAGAAATACAAGAGCAGGGGGAGGAAAGGGGGGGGGGAGTACTTGGGTAGAGGCAATTGCACTCTGTAACACGTAGCTCTGCATATTGTCGTATCTTTCAATGAATTAAGAAGTATGGCAATGTTTACAGCAAATGATGTGATTGCTACCGCTGCCAGGTACCACAAGACTTGTTACGCCTGTAAAGCTGCAGAAGATAATATGAGAAGACTTTTGACACTACTGTGAGACATACTGAGTATACACTTATTCACAACCCTGTCAGAATAACCCATTTTCAAATCGGATTTCAGGTCTGTCGGCACACAGAAGACAAAACTATCGTTGTTACAATGTCCAAAATATATGGAAAGTATCCACAAAAGTGGGTAAAGAGTGCAACCCATGAGAAAAATCGTTCTCAAAACTGCGCAGCTCTTGCGACAAGAGGTAAACTAAATGCCTTTTAGCCGTAACCAGTCTGAGGAAAAAAAAATGGATTTATACACAGTCTTTGGTCAGCTAATCAGTTCCCATCTTCTGTCCATACTCATAAACTTTATTTTGTTCATGATCGCTTTCACAGACCAGTTTCTGCACCAATCTCAGGTTATGGGCGAGCATGTCTTGTTCCAACTTTCACAGACCTTCTTGTACTCTTTAGAGACAACTAAACATTAGAATGATGCGGGTGCCAGCAGGTACCTACGGAGCGATCTAGGAGGAGAAAAAAGTGCCTACCCCTATGTTCTTTGGATTAATGTTATTTTTAGAAGAGAATGTTATTTGGACCTTCTGCGTGAACAGATCTGGGATATCAAATGACATTTACAAAATCTGTTTTAACTTCTTTCATGAGA
>JAWQUT010000004.1:1148769-1176507 GCA_033807755.1 Ellobium chinense
AAAAAAAAATGGATTTATACACAGTCTTTGGTCAGCTAATCAATTCCCCTTTTCTGTCCATACTCATTAACTTTATTTTGTTCATGATCGCTTTCACAGACCAGTGTCGGCACCAATCCCAGGTTATGGACAAGCATGTCTTGTTCCAACTTTCACAGATCTTCTCGTACTCTTTAGAGACAACTAAACATTAGAATGATGCGGGTGCCAGCAGGTACCTACGGAGCGATCTAGGAGGAGAAAAAAATTTAATGCCTACCCCTATGTTCTTTGGATTAATGTTATTTTTAGAAGAGAATGTTATTTGGACCTTCTGCGTGAACAGATCTGGGGTATCAAATGACATTTACAAAATCTGTTTTAACTTCTTTCATGAGACGAGTGGTGTGCCCTCCTGAAGTAGACAAAATATTATTTGTCTTTACACACTATGTTGATAACAAAGACCATAATCCTGAGTCGCCGAAAAGATTTCTCTCATTCAGCAGATGGAATTTCGGACGACTGTGCCACTTTAGAGAAGCAGACCGACATTCAAAACTCGGACATGACTTCTGAATGTTACAGTTTGCTTTTTTTCTGTCATTACAATCAGTGAATAATAACAGAAGAAATGGAAGTTAAACCTGTCTCGAATAAGCAATAGGGCGTTATGCCATGGGTGATCACTGCTCACAGCTAGCTCATACCACTATGGCTAGATTCATGTCGGTCTGCCTCATGAGTTTGCTCAAGCATTTAGAATCTTGTAAGTGCAAGCATTTTGCTGCAATATTATACGCAATGGAAACTTGGTGCCACTGCATCTGGGGCAAAATCTTGTCACAATACTGACCAGCCTGTTTACGCAATAACAGATGTGCTTATAAAGATGGCAGAATGATTGCCGTCTGACTTAGCTCGTTTCTGAACTGAGCGCTTTGAATTTTCTGAACCAATGAGTCAGTAGAAAATACGTAAGTTGAGAATCTCAGTATACACCTTTGTGACGCACCTCTTCGACGCAGATATAAAGTGTTGCATATCAATGGAAAGGGCTTGTTTTACCCTATTTGAAAAATACTACCATTATGTTAAGCGGTATTCATTTTGCTGAGTTAGAGAGGAGGTTGTACAATGGGGTAACTGAAAATTTCAGTCCGTCATAGTGCCTCGTCTAGCCATCAGAGATATAAAGTGTTGCATGTCAATGGAAAGGTCTTATTATGCTCTGTTTAAAAAAATGTATCATTACATTAAGCGGTATTGATTTTACAGAACGCCAAGGGGTTGAAAACTCGTATTTTACTTAAACAAAGAAGGATCATTACGGACGCCTACCAGCCACAGGAGGGTTCTGCCAAGGTGGGCCCACCTCATTTTCGTTATCAATTGGCATAAGGAACCTGTCGTAAAAGCGGTATGTTGGTATCAAAAAGTGCACGATCGATGTAACATCCTCCCCCACTAGGAGAAGAAGAAATAAAATAAACAATACCTGCCAATGACTATGGTTATCCTATCATGCCAGTTACATAGAAAAAAAAATATATCTATTACATATTCGAAGAGCTGTCATGTTCAGCCAGTTGCAGAATTCATACACCCTCTCCAACTTCATATAACTCACCATGCTTGTCTTCTAAATGCATCCTAAACTCAGCCTGTAACAGGCACTACTCCAGCTCTTACCTCATGATAATCCCCCAGTGGTGTGAGATACTGAAGGATCAGTCTCTGTTTCATGGATGTGGTCATCGGGTTCAAGGAATATGAACCAATGACTAGCGGCCTCATCTCAGCCCAGCTGCTATTACTGTGCTCTCCATCAAACCCTAAACCAGCCAAAAGGAAAATGGTATAGTAAAATATAATGCAATAGGAATTATGAGCCTATAATATTTTTAGCATGTTTCTGCATCAAGTATTCTCAACAAGAACTTCTGTCTGGTAAGATTCATTCTCCACGTGTCATTCTTTTATATTAAACCTTTCACTGTCAGAGATCACACATAAATTCTTAATTTAAAAATACAAAAAGCAAAAGAATTCCACAGCTATATCATCTCTTTCCTAAGGCAGAAACAATAATGTGCCAATACACATGCAGAGTGCTGTAGGTTATGGCTTCTTCCATATTTTTCATACATCACTGGCCCAAAATTTCTTAGGCATAAGGCAGTGAAGTTGTTAATAACATTTTCTCAATATAAAAATGAAAACAATATATAAAAGAAATATTCACCCCACTGTATTATCTGATAAAATAAAATGTATCCACATCAATCCTCTCATCTTATCTAACAAGACTAAGTCTACTTTATTTATCCTCGAACATTTTAGTAAGACTAAGCCAACATACATCATTCATTCTTTCACATTAACTGGTAGAATTCTTCACAAATATCCTCTTTTACTGTCAGAAAGATCAAACCCATTCCACCTAAATTCCCTCATACCATATCAAGTTAAATCTCATAAGCATCTTTTAATATTATCTGGGAACATTCTGTCTATTAACAATCATGTCATTATTTTGCCTGGCAAGATTATTACTCAACCACCATCCTCTCTTATTAACTGATAAGCTAAAGTCTATTCATATTTATTGGTAACATTAAATCTACTCACAACTAGCACTTTCAGAGTTAGTCCGAAGCTTCTTCACAGGGCCCATGTCTGCCCCAAAACTGTGGCCTGGGGATAGAGTTCGTTTCAAAGAGCCTCTGTAGTCTCCTTTCTCTGTTGTGGATGGTGTTTGGTCACCTGTACAATAGATAAATGGTGCTGTGTTACCTGTATCACAACATAACTGACATCACCAATCTCTTCTACACATATTAAAACACTGCCGTGTATTTATTGACCTAAAAAAACACCAACCACCTCTACTACAATAAATTACAAGAAGCATGAAGTAATAAATAAAGACCATCAGCCTCTAACCTGTAAGTCATGCAAATACCCTAGTTACCTCACTGCTATTAAAAATATACCCAATCTTGACATCTCAAGTAAACTGTAAACACCCAGACCACCAGTATACATATAAACACTATGACCACTCGCATAGCTCAAACACTAGGACCTCTACAGATCTAACAAAATCACCCTGCCACTCATGGAAACAGCTTGGCCATCACAGAGCTCACATACATCCTGACAAACATACAGTTCATGTAAACAGGTATCAGCACATAGAAATAGCATGAACACTCTTCAACTCACCTCTTGAGGAAATCATTGGTGTTTTACAGCTTTCATCTGCTACAGCTGCAAAATGTCGGGGAGATTTCCCTTCCCCATCTCTACCAGTCCCATCCTTACCTTCCTCTCTCTCTTCTCGCTTCTCTTCAGATATAAGAACATGCAGTCTCTTCAACATAATGGGCACCTGAAAAGATGAAAATCATGATCAAGGTTACAATTTTCATAAATTTAGACTAAGCACAATGAAGGCATATATACTATAATATAAGTACACATACATCATAACCTAAAACTCTGATGCACTCTGAATGCATAATGACATAGCTTTGTGCTATATTATGGATACATATTACCACAGTCACAGGTCTGCACAGCCCAGGTACACCCAAACTTTTCCAAGATACTGTGCTGCACTTCTTACACACAGACTCACAGAAATTATAAACCTGGTCTAGATTGCACCAAAGGACACGCTAACTAAATGTAATTCTCCTGTTACTTCTAGTACTTCTTCAATAACACAAGATGGTGCTAATGGGAGGGAAAGGAAAGAAATACACATTCTTTTAACATAAACAGCAGATCATACATGCTTTGCTTCACTACATTTGGACACAAAAGGGTTCAAAGTTTCAGAAGAATCATCAACCTCACGGAAAATGACATTTCACTACAACTGGCATTTGTGCCCAGAGACTCGCAGCCACCATCTCTCTGAAACTGCTTCTGTCAATCACACTTACCAAATGAAGGCTTTCATCTCTGAACTTGACAGCAACATCATTGAGCTCCATGGCACCACTGAGCAAACCTGTGGCATAAGACCTCAAAGGTTCCTCAGCAAACTCTGCCCAATGACAAAGTCTTTCTACCACACCTTCCTGAAATGAAATGGAAGACATAGTCGTCAACTCTGGAAATCTCCTCCATAAGAGCTGTTTGGTCATTAGTCAATGCTTCACTATCCTGCAAAGAAGCTGAATAGGCAACAGACATTGTTCCATATCTGAGCCTCTACAAATACCTGAATTATGCATATCATGAATTTACAAATATAAGCTTTCATATGCATAATTTGCATCTCTTTCACTCATACTGTGTCTTATCTAACACTCATTTTTTCTTTACAGTGACAGTATCTAACATTCATATTCTACCTGTATGACCTCTGAATTTCTCTCCTTCTCTTTTCCTATTACTACTGTGCCTCACGCACCCATATTCATAAGACAATCCTTCCTACTGCAAACAAAGAAAAAGAACGGTTGGTCAGCAATGAAACAAGAAATGGAGCAGACTGAAAATGCACTGAAGGCTATGATACTAGTTCTAATATTATGAAAATTCTTCTTGCTATTGAGCCTCACACAATTCTTACCACTATCTTTCATACATTCTGTCCACATTACAAATGTGTGTGACACAAAAACTGTCTTTGATTTTACCGTTTCGCGGAAAGGCACACTAGTTTCCAGGCCAGGTAAAAGATCAAGTAACACTCGACAGGCCGCAGTGTAGAGTGGGCCCCCATCTCTGTAAGACCCTTGAAGCACATACGAACCCACAATCTGTTGACAGACAAGTAGGACAGGTCAGCTGCCTTTATGATAGGCCCATTCAACCGAAGTTACCATGGTAGAAACACAGGTGAGATGTTATTTATATAATTATTTTGTTACACATCTTTTTTCTTATCCACCTTTACTTCTGAAATCAATTTTTGGTCATTCTGTCCCCTAAGTGATGCAAAATCATTCAAAATGCTCTTTTGTCAGCTTAAGTTTCTCCTTTCAAGGTTTCCTTTCTCATTTAAAAACTGGATCCTGGAGAACAGTTTATTGCTGTACTGTTTTCAGCCAGGTTATCAGAAAATATTTCTTTTTGCTTTGGAAGTTGTTTGAATAAATTTGGTGTCTGAAATCTATAAGACAGCAAATGACAAACAATTACTAATGATCTTGTGGATAATGTGTTGAGGAAACTACTATGTCTGAGATCCATAAAGAATAATAAAGCCTGCAGGAGATATTGTTTCAAATACATGGAGCAAGTCATACTTGAAATCAACTTACAGTGTTCATGAAATCATCATTCTTGAAAATAACTTTCATCATCTGACCCAATCCACAGGTTGCAATCTGGCGACCTGCAAAACAAAAGACATAGATACTTAGTACTGAACATGCAAAAGAAGTTTAATCAGATACAGCTATAAAGCCAGAAAACAGACTAGCACAAACAGCTTGGTTGACTCAGAAGCCACTACCAGCATTATCATCTAGAAACTGGAAAAGCTGCTATTCCTCATTTGATTCAAGAAATTCAAAATTACTCATACTCATTACCGATTAAATTTCCCAACAAGGATATCATCTGCAATATTTTTTCATCCATCTGAGAGCTTTTCAACTGAAGATCTAGGTGATTCATGCCGCATGCACTCATTTGAAATGAATGTGCCATGTATGATCCTGGACCTCAGACTTAAACTGCAGCTTGAACATAACTCAAATGATTCACACGCAATATGTCCTTCTTTTTACACCCCTACCAACCTGGAGGTCTGTCATCTAAGGGATCGGGATCCATTTTGTAGAATTCCTCGGTATCTTTTTCCAGAAGCTCAGCCATCCTTAAAGAAAGAGGTGAAGACTGGTACTTTATTTTGACCATGCTACTTATAGTTTATAAGTTCCAAGTTATATTGTGCCACTACAATTTACGTAAGCAACTGAGATTGTGCCTTGACAGCGTATACACTTTATGTATATTGTTTTTTGTTTTTTTTTTCTATTCTATATTCACACTGCCATGCCTACAGGCAAATGTCAGTAAAAAAAAATTGTGATTAATAATTAATTGTCCCCATCAGTCTTAAGAAAGTCTCCTACTACCAAGGTTCAACAACTTTCAATTTACAGAGGTAGACTTTACTAGGCAATAATTTGCAATCTAACATTACAAATTAGAATAGCCTTCTATCTATATCATGCAATCAAGAAACCATCACATTCCATCTCAACTGCATATGAAGAATAAATGAGACTGTCCAAGCTCTAAGTATGTATGTTGCTATTTTTTTTTCCGAACTAAAAACAAATCAACAAATTACAACAAACATTAAAATACTTCACACTTCATACAGGTACTACTCAAATAAAATCTCTCACTACGTTATGAGAAAAATAACTCAGATTTTTGTAATGTTTCAGTCTCTTTGAAAAAGATTTTGGCAGATCACATGAGAATCCTAAAGAATTGTAAAATGACCTTTAGAATAATCAGCTCAAACCTAGAATCAGTTTTGAAACCATACCCTGTGGCTTCCACATTCTAGCCAGCCAGTGGTGCCACTTACTTGTTCAAACATGGTACAGGATCAAAGGAAGTACCAGCATTAAATTTGCTGTTCCACTCTTCCAGTGTAGCTTGAAATTTGCTCAGATTGTCTGATGCTGCCATTGTGATGATGCACACTTCCTTTACTATCCTCTATGCCAAAGTTCTCATCTGTCAGAGCAATCAAATTAAAATAATACAGTGAGAGCATAATTTTATCAATACTTCTGTTTTTAAAAAAATATTTGGGTCAGCAGTTTCCACCTTGTAAACTCTCATATTCAAGGATGACATCTGAGATTTCAGATAAAATAGTAGATGGATAAGTGAAGAAAAATGAAAGAGTATTTTACAGAATCAGGCAGCTAAATCATGGTCACAAAATATTGGGTGCCTCCCCCACCAAAAGCTCAAAGTTTAGTTAACTTTTTATGACTCAAATCTCATGCAGCTGAATTTTGACACAATGTATATCTGCTTATGCTGCAAATTTAAAATATCTAAGTGCTATGGTTATGATCTAAATTATAATAGCATGCCTGATTCAGCAGCCACAGCATATCTCTATCTGACCTGTGTTTTTAATGTTTTTGTTGTGGCAAAAATCAAATAAAGCGTGACATCTGCAAAACTATATGTATAGACACACATTTTTTTGCTAAGAAAACTTAAAATTTGATCTCAGTTTCATTAGATGAATCGGATGGCAGAAGAACGTACACACACACAAAAAAAGAAAATCTTTTGGAAAGCCTGGCAAAACCCATCTGACTTTCACCTTTTCACATTTGAACACATAAGCCTGGAACACAAACATGTCTGAAAAAAACAGAAATAAAACTGTAACCTAGGATGAATAAGCAAGGCATCCACTGTTCACGCCTTTGATGTCAAGATCACTGACCAGCAGCAAATTCTGCACTCACGATGATTCTTCGCCTAACATCAAAACAAGACTAACATTTTAAGTAAAAGCTGATAAATAAAGAGAGGAGTAACCTAACCTAACACAAAGCTAATCAAAATTTTTTTCACCTCAGGGGTGCCTTAACACTTAAGCTACAATCCACATCATCGGCAGTAACACTACACTGCTTTACTTTATGGCTGAATCCACAGTCATTCTAATGGTAATCCAATATGTCAACAAGTTTCCACCACAAGAATTCTAAATATGCATTGTCAGCCATTTCTTTTTTCTCTTGATGGCCAAACCATCACTCTGCTACTTTTGGAAGCCAGGATGGTGGCCCAAAAATAACCTGACTAACAACCAATGTCAACTAAGCTCATGAAGATCAGTAAATATTTATCCTGAATAAGTCTACCATTAATAAGATACAACTTGGGCCAAACCTCACTGGCACCTTAAGTTGAACTACATCAAGTATGATTGAGGATTTCAATCTGTCTCCAAATTAACCCATAACATATTTTCCTCCCTACCTCCTCCTGCCCCTCCAATGCCTTTTCATAAACAAGGTAACATTTTTTCCCTTCACAACTGTCAATAATTGAGTAGAAATCAAAATCTCAGGTATCTTTAGCAAGGAACCCCTCTTTACCCTCATCATCCTTATAAAAATATAATCTCTTACAACCAAAATCATTTACAAGATGAAATGTAAACATACAAGTCAACTAATACTAAAGGCTTGCGATGATCTCCCTTCCCTTTCTCCCAGTACCAATCCGAGCAGTATCTTACAGATTAAGGAGAAAGAATTATTGAGACATACACAGATGCCTGCTTGGAATTCTAGTTTTAAATTTAGATTTTTAAGGTCTTAAATTAAACCCCATCTTGAGATCTCTGTGCAATCTTAATACCTTTGCCTTTACCAGTTAATTCGAGCATATCCCCAGAACTATCACACACCGCCTAACATATCTTTTACCTACCCCAAATTTGTTTGGGACCTAAAAATGATTACTTCATCAGTTCATGTAGTCTTCATTTTATTTAATTTAATTTGTTTTGTGATGTGCCTTCTAAGTCTGTGATAAATCTTGGGGTGTGTAAAGGGGACGGCGTGAGAAATGGCAACGAGATTGGGGGTGGGGGTAGGAGATGCACAATACAGATTCTGCCATGATGATGATAAATTCATATGCATATAATGGTTTAGATGCTCACTTAGTTGATATTATGATTAGGTGCTCTGTGTTTGTTTACATTATGGGGTGCGCGCAAGTGTTGATAGTGAAAATATTGTGCTCTGGACAAGGGGGACAAAGGCAAGGCTACAAATCATTTTCTGCATAAAACTTGACAGACATTACAGCCAGTAACATCCCACACTAGTAACACTTAACTCAATGACATATCATTAGGTCACGCCACTTCATCTGATTATTGTTAAGTTTCATATAGACTTGAACTACATTCATAGCAATTCAAGGATAACTAATGTGGATTCATTTAACAATTAAAACATCAATAAAATTCAGAATGCCAGATGCTTAGAATGGCAAATATCAATATTAATGTGATGCAGGAACTTTGTGAAACAAGTCACTTTGCTTGGTCACAGCAATAATAAAATAATGTCAAATAGAATTCAACTTAATTTTAAATGATGGCATCCTAAAATGTGTAACTGACATTGCAAAATGTTTGCCACAAGTGATGATTATAATCTTAAAACTATGACATGAAAATGTTTATCAGCTCCATTTCGCAAAATAAAATAATAAAACATCTTCAGTTAACAGTAAATTAGAGTTTAGCATTGTCCAACTGGTTTTCAAAACAAACATAATAAGTAAACTGACCCATCAATAAAACATCCTACATATTTATAGTAACAAGTGTGAATAAATGATCAAGGTACTTAGGTTTAAATCCAGTAGTGTCCATATAAATTGATTTGGCCACAGGTACACTTTCAAGATCACTTTTTGTGATTTGCAATTTTTATCTAAATGCATTTGATGGCATAAATAATGTAATCTCTATATCTCTGTGAAAAAAAGTGACTCATGTTTTGACAAAGTGCATCATCATAGTCATTTGTCTTGAGTCACAGAATTAACTTTCTCACCCTTCTGTGATGCAGTGTATGCAGAAACCTGATGGAGAATAATCCAAAAACTCTGCTATATATTATGGCAGTGTCTACATTCTCTAAAGACAGAACCTAAACCTAATAATAGACTCTCTGATGAGTGAACCTATAATAATCATAGGTTCTCTACTGATCTAAAAATAGACCAACTCTTTTGCTCTTCCTCTACTGTGTAGCAATGGCTTGCTCTCTCTAGTCAATACAAAAATTAGAAGTTATAATGAACCCTTGTCCCTTGTGATGTGGTGACAGAATTTATTCTACCGTCCGCTCACTTTGCTTGAATGTGGCAATAGAATATATATGCATCTCCTTGCCAAGCTCTAACTTCTAAGCACGGTGGTAGAATTTTGCACCCCAGTATCACCTGACCGGCTAGCAGATATGCAACAATTATTATCTGTAACTATGGCCATGCCGCCGGGGCATGCTGCACCTGAACAGCATTGCGCTACGATAGTTAATGTCATCCCCCGACCCCCCCCTCCACCTGCTTGCTCTAGATCTAATTTTTCATTAGAGTTCTGTTGATTTGTGGCTACACTTTTTTAAACATCTGGGATAAGGGATTTCAAAGCACTAGGCTAATGTTTATAGTTCAATTCTCAAGAGGTGCCTGACTGAAAAATTTAATGTGCAGCATCACACTGAATATACAGAAGAGTCAAACAAGACATTTTATTACTGTGGTAAATTTAAATTAGTCTACCATAAAAATTAACCAATTGCCTTTCAANTATGACAAGGTTTGTTTATTACCTGCTATTCCACATGTAATTTGGTTTACTGGGGTTAAAACTGCAATATTTGTAGATTTTTAAAGCGACCTTCACTTTTCATTTTTGCCAAAGTAGCCTTTCTTTGTGGGCCTGTGACAACAACAGTTTATAAAATACATTCTAGAGAGTGGTTTCAAATGATAGACAAGAAAATACTATAAATTTTGATACCAAAATCAAGTTTGTAGCTTAATTAGAAAATATTTTATGCTTTTTTAAAAAATGTCAAAATCGGTAAAAGTTGCCCAATTTTCCAGAAACTGCGAAATTGAACGAGAAGGGGTTTTTAGAAGCAGTTAATTCGAAAATAATACATGTTATGCTTATGAAAAAAATTGAGCTTAAATAACAGGCTGATGCAAGTGGCTCAAAACATTTTGAGTGTCCCAGGAGCAAAAGTAAAGTCGGTAGGCGTTGTCAAAAATGGAGATTTTCACTTGGTGAAAATGGTTCGTTTTGAGGCCGAAATTTCATTACTTTAAAATTGCATAACTTTTTTTCTATTTGAGCTACATACACTTATTTTATATCATTTTTTTCGTCTCACTGAGATCTACAAGAATATATTAAAACAATTAGGCTTTTGACAACTTGAAAAATCACTTTGGAATACCTACTTAGAACTGAAAAATCACTTGGATAATCAGTCAGTTTCAAAAATTCACGGCATAGGAACCACTGGCTCGATCTTCGTTCTGTAAACTGTAACTTTCGCTTTCTTTATCGATTATTTCCGGTGATCCAGACAGAATGATGTCTACTCTATAGTTTCGTGTAAAAAAAGAGCTACACAAGCCTTCGTACTTCCGCCCGTACACGGGCGCATTGAAATGATAAAGACGTAAATCTACCGGGCGCAAGCGGGCGCATTGAAAAGCAATGGGTTAATGATATGTTAATACTAACAGTTGATCTAGGCTCTACATGTGACCAAATTCTAGACAATAACCATCTCGCACCTATAGACTCAACCACAAGTGCTGATAACTGGATATTTGGGTGTAGTGAGGGCTTCTCATTAGCCCTGACGATGAGTTTGTGTGTTGGAATCCACTGCACACATTATATAGGTTAAGATAAAAAGAACCTCTGGAAAAACCCTGTTAACTCTTTCAAGGTGTCCTCGGGTTTGGGCATGGTAAAGGTTAAAACCTGTCTAGTAGTGGTAAACAATTATTGACATTAACTAGACTAGATCCGGCTTGCTCTAACAACGGCACCGATTAAGTCGAAATATCGATATAGTCCATGACTTGTCAATGACTAAATGAATTGTATCATTACTGCGGTGCTGTCCTTCGAGATAGCCCTAGATCTAACAATGGTGGAGGGATGATAACTACCGATAAGATTTAGCAAAGTCTGCCTAGATCTCGGGACATTCCTGCTGCTGTTTTCTCTTCCCTAACCCTGTGCCTCCCTCCCCCTCCGAGCATACCTTAACTAGACGATCATGCACAGGATAGCCTGCGGGTATCACTATCAGTCTAGATGGCTCTCTCTAACAATGGCACCGATTTAGTCGAAATATCAATATAGTCCATGGTTGGTCTATGACTAAATGAACTGTATCTTTATTGTTGCAGTGCTGTCTTAGGCATTGCCGTCTGACTAGACTAGTTATTTAACAGTGTTTTACCTCCTAAATCCTCAGCATCTCCCCAAAACCTAAACCCAGCACATCTTGAAAGAATCCCATAAATGTTCACAGATGGGTAATCTCCATGTAACAATCAACAGAAACTGACTTAGTCTAAGCCAAAACCCAGTGCAGTGTAGATTTACTATCTCTGCCACTGTTTACACTGCTCAAAAGGTTTATCGAAAATAGGTAATAGTTACCAATTACCCAAACATAATACTCATCATTTTCAAATAATGGTCTCCAGATCCATCTATTGGTAAATTATTGCTACAAGTTTAATTTTCCATTAATCATCAGCTACAGTAATTACAAATGGAAACTTACAGCATTAGGACAATGCACTTTGCTGACGTTTGCCTTCTCCACCACACAATCTGCGGCCGATCGTATACAAACATGTAAGCATGGGCGCCATGAAGTATTCGAACTATCGAAACATTATGGGCCAAATTAAATGGAAAATAATCGAACTTGTGACAAATATTACCTATTGTATTGTATTTACATATTGTATTGTTCGAATAAAAAGCTGCATTCACCACCATGAATCACCGAAGTACACAAACACGAAAATGTAATACTACTGTTATAAACTAACTCACCAGAAAATAATCACTGTGAATATATTAAGAATAAGCTAAATAAAATTAATAGTAATGCATGAGACCAGTCTGACGTGACATTTTCCCTTATCTCAGAGACCGGTGTCACACATGTTTGTATTGTATAGTTTTCATCAGTTTTCAAGATAAGGCCTGTGAGCAGATCAGGCTTATCATAATTAGTATCATTATAGAGATCCAGTGTTTCCCTATTTCACCTTTAAAATACCGCATTTCATTTTGTGGAATTTATGCACAATGTATAAATGTCAAATTTTACGGGGGTATATTCCATAATGCATTAATTATGTCCACTTTTAAATGTCGACCAAAATTCAGGTAAAGTTAGATGTATATGAGATATCTTTCAGCTTTTAGACAACCTAATGATGTGTAGGGTGCCTCTCTTTCTCTAGACTACGTCTCACTTGGTGCAGGTCCTAATGGATCCAGTATGTAGTAAATTCGGCAACTACATACAGTGTATATGACATCAACATTTTCCGTACAGTGTATATGACATTAACATTTTTCTGTGTTCTTTAAACTTATTTGGGATGATTCCCTTGCAAGTGTCGGAGTGCTTATAACGTCATACCTACTATTGTGACATAAAGCTGTGCCTTACGCAACGAAGGTGGACAGGAAAAGATAAAACTGAAAAGGTGATTTTCACGGGCACAAAATTAAATATCTTTGCTTCGTGAAAAATAATATCGAAGAATCGAAACGAGCCAATAATTATTGCGATATTGTGGATATCGTTAGCTACGGCAATCCAAGTATTGAAATGTCATGTGATATATCATGTGACTTCCGAAATTTCATGTGATGTTTTGTGGGCATAAAGCAAATACGAACAACTTCAAGGAATTGGCGAATAGAATAGAGGAATTGACGTGACTGATTAACTATCTATCAGGTAGATTTTTAGTACTGAGAGGGCAAGCGCACCCTGTACCTGGGGAAGGCATTTATCATCAGACAAACGTCTCGTTTTGAGGATGTTTTAGTCGTCATATTTGAGCTGCTTAACCGGGTAAAAAGTGACAAGCCCTAGTCTAGACTAGATCTAGAATAGACTCTAGTCTAGGCAGGCCTACACCTAGAATAGATCTCTCAAGATCTGTTATTATTTTTCACATCCTAAATAATTGGGGGAAGAGGGGTGTGATTTAAACAGTGCCAATAAAGTTCCAATGGAGGAATCACCTAATGCATTTCATTATGAAATATGATATAGACATTATAAGATATAGTCTAGCCTAGTCTAGTCTACTGATCGCAGCTCTAGTGAGACAACACTTACTAAAACTAAAAGACTCAAGTAGCCTGTCCATGACATGTTTAAGGTTTAGAGCTTAAACTAATTAGTGTTATACTTTTGGGCCTTAGGGTAGAGGTAAGGTAGGATTAAAATTAGCCCTAGGCCGGGTTTCTTCTTAATACAATCCCTTTCTCCTACTATGCACTGGTTTTTCCGTTAGGGAAACTTAGGACCTTGCACTTTTATTGACTCAACTTGATGGTTTTTTTTAAGCGGGCAAGCAGACTAGTTATTTAGGTATGGTATTAGACATACATAAAATTTTTGTCTTTAACCTTCAGCAGACATGGAACATTTATGGAGATGAGGAATCAAGCAAGTGACGTAGTGCATGTCTGTCAGCGTATTTGCTAAGCTGCATGACCCTGAGAATCAAGCTGTGAGGTCACCATGACGGAAGTTTTGTTTAAAGTTATCATCATTGGGGATCCCACTGTGGGCAAGACATCATTTGTCCAAAAATATGTCAATGACTCGTTCCGGCGGGATTACAAAATGACAATAGGAGGTATGTTAGATCTAGTTTAGATTCGTGTGATTTAACACATTTCCGCAGTTGTTGTGATTTGCAGAAATCGTTCCTTGAGCTGGAGCTGATTTCCGCTGTCCACCTTGTGGGGTCACATTTTTCAGCCTTATACTTCCTCCAGAACATGAAAAGCTCACAGAAACCGTCATTAAATGTGTGAGTAAAATTAGTCTCCAGTGTTATTCTAGACCATGTTTTGATAGTAAGTTGTAATGATGTCGAGAAAAAACTGCGAGTCAGAACACTATCAGAATGCTTTAAACAACAGCTGATTTCTGAATGTTTTTGTGGTCATTTCGGCTGATCATCTTGAAACTGTCAGTACAGTGGAACACACTTATAACGAACACGCTTGAAACGAATTGACGGAAATGAAGAACATCTTTGTTTGCCCCAATTTTTTTTTTCTTTAACTCAATAAAATTTTCAGGCATGTAGCTAACTGATAATAAAGAACTGACGGATGAAACGAACCCATCTTGGTGCCCGAGTCTGTAGTTTTCCTCTTTTTTCGTAACGAAAATAACGAACTGGGCCGAACATCCAGTCTGCAAAGCTAGCCCAGACTTAGGCCTAACGAAAACAGCCGAACAGATTTCGGCCGGTTGATCGTTACCAGCAGTTTTATACTGTACTGCGGGGACTGCCTTACAAAGCAGATTCACAACATTCGAGAACTTCCTGACTTCCTGTTCAGAACAAAGACTAGATTTTATCTGATAGATCCACACGGTGCTACATGCTGTTAGGCTATAGGCCTATCCAACAGATAGACACTAGACGAGAACAGTACACGATGGCATCGAGAAAGAGAGCTGCATACACTCTGGATTTCAAGAAGTAGTGTTTTTGTGTAAAGACTGGGGAGGGGAGAGGAGTGTTAAAGATTTTAGATTTTTGTTTCTCCTAGTACTTATTGGTGGCTATACTTGGTTAATAGAGGACACCTGTCATTTACTGTACCAATGTTTTTTCATATTATGTAAATGAGGTTGAATAAATCATTTATTTTCAGTTTGAACCTGTGGATCTTCATTGTTTTGTATTGAGTGTTGTGTTTTGGTGAAATCTGGCTGGTGGATGGATATAAAGAACTACTGATATAAAGAACAAATATTTTTGCCCAGACCTGTTCTTTATATCAGTGTTCCACTGTATTTTCTCAAGACCCTTAAATTTCAAAGTCTCCACTAAAATAACATGAAAGCACACTGATTTCTCCCTCTTTCCTTGCACCAAAGTTTGCATTTCTTGAGAGAAACCTACAATCCCTATAAAGATTTATAAATCCATCTTCAAATTTAGAAGTAGGGAAGAAAATCTTCCCTTACTTATATTACCTGGAGAAAACACTGAAACTGAGCTGTAGCATGCATTAAGTGTGGATGTTAGTGAAAATTGTTCATATTTAGATCTAGAAAGTAGGACATAGCAAAAAAACTTAGCTGTAAATGCTAGCATAATTGAAGGATTACATTTTTTCATGAACACTTTTTTTTCACATCTATTTTTGGGTGGGGGGNGGGGGGGGGGGGGGGGAGAGGGTAATGAGTGTGTATAAATAAAAAGCTTTGTTTTTATTTGAAGATGTTAAATTTAATATCATTCTCCAGATTTCGTTTTTTTTCTGTGAATTTTCAAACGAGGCCTGGAATTTCAGTCCTGACAAAAATAAATCTCAGTCCTCAAAAGGTTCAGGCAAGAGAGTCAGATTGTCATTCAGTAATATTCTGCTTGTGCTGGGAAATCCAGTCTGCAAATTATTTTTGGTAATAATCATATATTTACTTGTGGACTAAATAATTTTCTGGTCTTGAAAAGAAAACTACCCTCGCACTCCTTATCTTTCTATTCTTGATCTCGTAATAAATGAAAAAAGGTTGTTGTTGTTTTGTGGATGTCTTATAGTTGAGGAGGTTGGGGGGATGAGCTTGGGATGTCAAGAAAGCAGCCATGTGCAGTGTATATCTCAAAGTTTATTTTGCATCAGTGTAGTGCAGATAGCATGGTTTGGCAGCAGCGTAGCATCCAGCCAGCCCTGGGGGAAGAAAAGGTATGAAGAGCCTCACAGGAGTCAGATGTGGGCTCAGCTGTGCTCAGACATAGACTCAGACTAAGACTCAGCTATTACCTTAGAGGCTTGGACTTTCGTGGCTGGACAGGCGAAAATGACATTGATGAGGGAAAAATGGACATTGAGCGAGAAGGTGGTTAGCATTAGTGGTTGCTGAGAAAACAGACTTGAATGATGGCTTGAAAGCACAATTACCACAGTCTCCTTCCTTGTTTCCTATTCTCCATTTTTGACTAAAGTGACCAAAGTGCCATGTTTATCTTTAGTAAGAGTTCTAAATAACCCTACACAAATTTATAAGCTGCAGAATGATTCTTTTTTTCAGTTGACTTTGCTTTAAAGGTGATCAAATGGTCTGACAAGTGTAACATCAAATTGCAGCTCTGGGATATTGCAGGTATGATAAATATTGGAACATGCATTTTGCAGACAGCTCTTTAAATAGTATCAAAGGATTTAGACAGGTTTAGGATGGAGGGAAGGCTTGTAGATGTGTAAACACAAGAATTTTCTCGACATATAGCTAGGAACACTAACAACAGTTGCCCTTGATTGAAGGAGAGATGGTCACTCATGTCATAAAGTAGAGGACCAGTTGCACAGAGGGTTAAGAATTGATGGTGTTTCTAGTACATATTAACTTTTCCTATTCTTTGACTGTGCTGTGGCAAGATATATCCTGTCTAAGTTAATCATGTGATTAACCTTTCCAAGACCACACCCCCAGTGCCAATCACATAAATTTATCTCACAAAACTTACCACAAGCCAAACCATTTATATTTCCCTCATTGAGAGATACAGAAAGTGTTGTTGGAAACAGAAGCTGTTGTTTTGAAACAGTTCTGGTCTCTTTGCTGGTTTCAGAGAGAATTAAAAAACCTGATAAGGTTACCAAAATTAGCATGACACTAGAAGGGTCAAATTATCTGCCCTCTATTCCAATAGGTCAGGAGCGTTTTACATCCATGACCCGCGTCTATTACAAGGATGCCCATGCTTGTCTAGTGATGTTTGACCTAACCCAGCAGAGTACATTTCACAACTCTGTCAAGTGGAAGAAGGATCTGGACCAGAAGTGTACCCTAGTGGATGGCTCACCTGTGCCATGTTTGTTATTAGCGAATAAGGTAGATCACTCATGTATACCACATTTATTATTAGAAGACAAGGTTGATACTCATAATGCTTCTCTGCAGAATACTCAAATGCAACCAAGGCTGTTTTGAGGAAACCAGTGGTTAGGTTCTACTCTTTACCAAGTTCATCTTATAATATATCATGTGATAACATTTCTGAAATTATTTTCCTGTTGGTCATATGGGATTGCATCCTGAAATGTGAAACAAGATTGTCTTTACACTAAAAGATCATAAGAAATTCCAGGTAATTTCATGACGTTTTCTGGAATTCCATCTTTCTGCAGTGTTTTGACTTTTATGATATCCTTCTTGTTTCAGTGTTCTGATCCGAATACATTTTAAACAAAACTCAGCATGTGTATGTGTAATTACAACTGATAACTTCTGAATAAGGAGAAGGACTGTTAGGCCTCTCTTGATGTACTTTGCAAGTTAAATTTTATTAGAATGAATATACATGTATGTGGTATTTTAATATTTCTCATTTTCCTTAAAGTCTAAGTATAGTCACTGATTTACATACTCAAATCCAAACCAGTATGAGAGATCAGATTAACAACACTGGAGATCAAGAACAATTCAAGGAGGGAAGGATAAAGAAAAACAGAAAAGAACAGTTTTAAAGCGTTTTAAAAGTCTGTGATATAGGGACAATGGCAGCAACTGAATTCCACTAAAATGTTGATAAGTGGCACCTAAAGTTTAGAGCAGAACCGCATAATCTCAAATTATAAGGAACCAGCTTGAAAATTCAAGATTGAGATTGTTAAACTTTTGAGGTTGTGAGGTAAATTTACTATGGAGGTATATATTTATAATTATATACAACCAATGAATGGAGCTTGGCAATAAGATTGTGGGAAATTCAAAATCATGAGGTTCGAGATCATGACGTTTTATTGTGTTTCAGTGTGATGATGTGGAACACAGAGAAGTGAGTCAAGATGAAATAGAGGAGTTATGCAGGGAGCATGACTTCCTTGGTTGGAGTGAAACTTCTGTGAAGGAAGGAACAATGGTTGAGGAGTCTATGGGGTAAGTGTTTGGCCTCATGGAAATTCTTAGGGTGTGACCTTAAAGTGTCTCTAAGAGGTTGAAAATTGCCGGGAGCCTTTTTCGCACATTTATTTCGAAATTTTGATCTTTTGTTTTCTGTCCTGAGGAATGCCCAAGATACTCCATATATCATTCAAGATGTATATTATCCTTAATTACTGAACGGCCTGTCACAGCAACTCACAGCATCCATCTAGTGCAAACTTGCACTTTGCGATTGCAAACTGTTAAGGATTGGATGAAAGTGCATGTACTTTGGCAACCTTCTTAGAAGACAGTCTCATCATTTCTAAAGTCCAAAGGCATGTCTACAGTCTGTTTCCATTTATGCTGACAGTTCAGTCACGTGTGTTGTTATATCTTTGTCTTTATCATTCTGTCTGCCTGTCTCCATGCCATCTCATTACACATGCAGTTTCTTAGAGGAATACTTGTCTTTTGATACCAGGTTCCTTATAGAAGAAATGATGGCCAAGCATGCTGAGCTGGAAGGATTCTCAGAGTCTTATCAAGCCACTGGTACCAACCCACTAAAATTAGGGAAGGAAAGTGAATCAACCATGCCAAGTGATAAGTGTTCTTGTTGATGTTAGGCCCTCCAAGTCTTGAATCTTGTAGTACCTCAGTTGTGGTTTATTGTGGTTTATTAATCTTGCTTTATCAGCATCACGATAGACAAAGGCAAGCAAATCACTGCAATATTAATTCATGTACAGCCAGTTTGTTTTCATTCGCAGAGATCAGTGAATTTTGCATCGTACCAATATCTTGAAAAGTAAAGTGAATAATGAATTCATATAATAGGAAGATGAATGGATAATGGCATAGACGTAAGAACCAAAACAGGAGTGGAATCATTGTTGTGTGATACAGTGGAACTCGCATAAGCAGGATGGCTCTGTTTCCATCATGTCCCACCCTCATGGACCGTCCCATCAGATCCACTTTACTTGATCAGAGACCTTAGCAAAGATGAGCAACAGCATATGTCCAGTGGACAATTCAACTCCAAAACAAATGAAAGCATCATGCTTCAGAGAGTATTCATGGAGTATGGACAAAGCAAATCATGGGCAAGGGATGGTCACACCTATGTGAATGATGAATGTACCGGCTTGAATGACCATAATGGTAGGTTGATCACTGTGTGGGATTGGTGAATTGATATCCAACAATTGATTGATATCCAACAACCGGCCCTAATGATCAATTGTATAGCAGAATGCATTACTGTGTAGTTATGACCATTGCTGACACACTTCTTTTAACACTTCAGTAGACAGGCAAAGCAAACAGACATTTTGTCTGAGCATATTGTGAACATTGATACAATTCATGTTAAAAATTGCATAGATGTTATAAAAATTTTGGTCCAGATGATCTCAGTTAAGCAGGATGGCCATGCTTACATGTATACATTTAAATGCAGCAGAATCTTTTTATTCAATTTTACTGGGTTCACAGAAAGTGATTTGAACTACCAGAATTTGAGTTATGATTTTAGCAACATAAGTTCATTAGTATAGCCACATTATATTTATTTATAGTATTCTCTATCATGGAATGAAATTTGGACAAAATCGTCTCCCTTCATTTTGTAAGTCCTGGAAAAGGCTGTTATGGGTGGGACAAAACTGGGTTTGAGAAGTGGTAGCCCTTAGATAAATTGCTTGAAATGAAAAAAAATCACCTTGTCATTCCCAGCTTGAAATAAACCCTAAAACCCTCTCCTGTCTCTCTCTGCTGTGCCATTGGGCGATAACAGTGCTTATCTTGCTGGTTAGGTTGAATGAGTTCATGCAAGAAGATAGGGGCAAATTATTTGAGTAAAGAATCTGCATGAGTAATTTACTGGACCTCTTGGTTTTACTAGCCTTATTCCGACATGTCATCTGATAGTTTTGTGCATGCTTTCAACATACTTTGTCATTGTGATCGATATCTTAATGCATTAATACCGGATATGGCCACTTCATTGGAGGCCCACTGTAACCGTTCACTCGACAACAGTAAAGTCCTAGTCATGAAAGTTTTTATCATGACATTTTTTTTTTCACTTCAAAATCTGGAAAAATATTGCTTTTACTATCTTCATGCAACATAAGAAACAAACATAATGGATGATTCTCTCTCAGTTTTTTTGTTTTTTTTAAAAAATGGCACCAACAGTAGCTCATGCATACTGTGTCACAGAGTGCATGATTATCAATCTATTATTTTACCTTGTGATTTCATGCACCTTCCTTTCCTTCCCGGCCTTCTCAATCATACTGTAATATGTATACATTTACTAACCACACCTAGGCTTAGCTCCCACTCTCTGCCTGATCAAACACTTCATTGCTTCATGCACTGTTTATTTGGTTTGGCATCATGCAAGAGAACATCGAAGACAATATCACTTGTTCCTTCGCTAATCTGTTCAAATTAAAGAAAACTACAGTGCACAGTCTCCAATAATAAGGGGAATATTTTTACTATATGGGAAGAAGAACAAAAAAAAAGTGAACAACATTTACTGTCAAATACAGACAAATTCAAATAATCTGAGACTGAATTAGGTAGACTCAGCTGTAGTTAAACTTCTGTTACCCAAGGTCTGCCTTATTTACGTAAGGAATCCAGTATACAAATGTCCTCCTACTGTGAGTTCCACTGTAAATGGAAGGATTTACTTTTGCTTTTTCAAACTGTTTTGTGAAAGATTCTAATATATGTACATAAGCCACCTTACCAGTATTTTCTACTAATGGAGAGTTGATGTTTTGCATTATCTTTGTAGATCTGGTTTCCAGTCACAATGATTGTTTACTAATAACTACGAGCATTACTCAGTCATTCACACTTTTAAGCCTAAACCTCATAGCATGGTAAATTCAAGATTGTAAATCCAGGCCAACTGATTTTGAAGGGTGAATAGGCCTGTAGGAGAAGTAGTAGATGGCAGTATAGCTCTGTCCAAGGTCTATACTACAGTTTGACTGAGTCATTCAGCTAAGGTTCCCATGGGTTGTGTGAGACTTCACTCACTGTCATTAAGTCCAATGATGATATTTTTATGTCTTTATCACAGCTTTTTTATTGTAGAATCTGGCTATTTGTGTAGCACAGAGGACACTGGATACTGCCTCACAAGATGAGTGTCATGCCAACAGAGGCGAATAATAAATAAAGCCCTGTATTCTGTATATGAGAAACTTCACAAGAAATTTGTTTGAATATAGCAAATTTGGTTGTACGCCACACATACTTCTTTGATGTAACAGTAAGCATTCATGAAGAGCACCACCTTGTAAAAGCTGTTTCCTGGTGTTTGACAAGGTGTCAGAGTTTTAATGCCACAAATATTTTTAACAGTTTGAATGATTTAGAGTGTATTGGTTTTGCGTGTGACCTTAGATTTGATGTAGTATTATTTGTACATGCCTTTCTGTGCATAAAATGGTTTTTGCTATTTATGGACCTGTCCAGAGTGCAATGATATAAGTTTTGTTATTAAATGAGTTTATTTTTAACATGCCTTAACAAGATGGAGCTTTAATGTGTGAATGAAAGATAGTGAAGAGCATTTTAAGGACCAAGTCACTCATCTAGTCTTTCTGTGCACAATGGTGTAAGGATACAGCTGCGCACTCTGCCTTTCCATTCATATGCAAGTGTTATGCAGGCTAGGTTACACATTCTGTATCTCTATTCATTGTGATGTAAATGCACATAAATTCATCCTATGTTGTTGTTTTTTTAAATTTCTTTGGTATGACAAAAGACTGGTAACACATTCTATCTTTTCTGTACACCATGTTATGAAAGAGATATCAGACTGGGATTAAGAAACAGTACAGCTGACCACAATTTTGCTTCATTCATTTGCTTTCATATGAGCTCAGAGTCTGTAGGTTGTGTGGAAAATTAAATATGCTGATTTTCTAGATTAGGATTATCTTGGCTCATAGCATGTAAAGCAAAATAAACAGTCAAATGTTTGCCAGCATAATTATCAAATAGATCAGAAAAGAGACAGTGCAATTCTTTCATTAAGTTTAATGATCTGTAATGTACTCTTTGTAGAGTGTGCTGAAAATCACATTGCTTAGAGCTTCAGTCCAAATGTGATATGGAAGACTCATAATGTGA
This sequence comes from Ellobium chinense, assembly GCA_033807755.1. Classification (NCBI taxonomy): domain Eukaryota; kingdom Metazoa; phylum Mollusca; class Gastropoda; order Ellobiida; family Ellobiidae; genus Ellobium; species Ellobium chinense. The sequence continues at coordinate 1,171,653 of JAWQUT010000004.1, forward strand.
CGTTTTTGTGGAAAAGTGGGTGTTTGTGTTAAGTACAATGTTTCTGGTGTAGCAAAATTGATTTATATGTAAAATGCAAAGTTCTAACTCGCATGTCAAGGGAATCAAAAGGTCAGAAAATATTTCAGCCATTTTCATATAGTTTTTAAAATGTGGATATTTGTAACAAATTGCGGGTTGAGAGCAAAAATGTTGTATCTCCCAATTTGTGAAATTTTGCTCTGAGGCACCACTGGGCCCCAATAAATATAAACTTTGATATCAAAATGCCGACACTTCCTAAGATGAACCCATTTTCCAGTTTTTGAGATACATGTCTGTTGTATCTCCATAAGAAGTGCTGTCATTGAGCACAAAACTGTGGTATGCCCCTTGCTATCCCAGCATCCAATGCTTTAATGAAGCAGATCACAAACAACTTGGCACGAGTTGGCACAACTTTAACCTGGGACTTCTTACTTCTGTTTCCACACATAAGTATCTTAACCATTGTGCCACAGAGACTTAAGTAGACAAAATCTTTAATAAGTTTGTTTCACCACCAGAACTCTTAGTCCTTGCCCTTGATTCTGAAGTTCTTATCAAATCCATGACATTAATTACAAGTATGGAGTGCTTCTCGCTGTTCATTATATTAACATTTTATTTTCATTATTGAAATGAGATTATGAATCTACATTCATGAGCAAAATAGTACACACAGAGATGTACCTAATTTTGTTTTGATGGGTGTTTAAAGTTATTGTTATTCTTAGAGATAATCCAAACTGTTGAAATCACTAATGTTTAGCTTTGCAATTATTACCACAATAAGGATTAGTGTGCTATAATTAATTAGGCCTAGTATTGCTAATTTTTTTTTAGGTAATATTGTAGCCTGTGTTGTATTCAGGAGTCAAGAATTTTCTTTTTGACAGTATGGAATATTTATACTATACAGTACTTCCATCTATAAGAGTGGGCATGGAGAATAAAAGAAAAACTTGGGCCTTGAAACAGTCTGTTTGTTACTTTTTTATGTTGAGAAGCTGTTGTATTTCTAAAATTTAAAAAAAAAATTTGTCCAAGAATACTCAATCAAATTGTCGTATCTCCTAATTTCACAAGGTGCATTTAGCAGTTAATTGAATGCAAAATTATTGCGTCACACAAATCTGCTCCATAACCATTAGTAACTACTTGGACCTTATTTGTGATATAGCATTTGATCAAGTTATTTATAACAACAGTGTAAATGCCCACAGATAGTCTGCAGTGTTCATCAATGAGAAGTAGTGGGGGCATGAGCTTTTTTTTTGTCGCCTCATCGAGTTTGTATGAAATTGTTGTTTAGTCCACAAAAGTAGCTAGAAAATTCCAATGAGCTTTAGTTGTGCTATCAAAGTCACAGAATATGTTAAACTGTTTCCCAGTAAATGTGCTGGAACATTACAGTTTTAATGAAATTCTGATTTCCCAGTGAAGTTTGAACTTTCATTGCTCATTTTCTGAAAACACCAAAATTTGGAGATACATTTTCGCTTTCAACCTTCAAAATGTCAGTTCAGCACTTATCCATGTATCACTGTCACTATGATTGCTAGATCTTAAATTTCATGGGAAGATACTGTTCACTATTAAATCCCACACATTGCGAGAGAGATTATTCATTGGCACCTCATGCAGTGTTGTCCATGGTTCTGTCATTGCACCTAGGCACTGTCATTTTACAGGCTCTGTATGTGCATAATTGGGTTATACACAAATTTTGTACTAAGTGATAAAACATAGTTAAGCAAGACATGAAGAGATTCTTTTGAAGCTTCATGTGTGATTTCATGAGTCATTATGGGATTTTTTTTTTTGCATCATGCTCTATTGACATTTAGTGGGATGCACAAGAGGAATTCTCAACCAGACAACAACAGGAGTAATTCGTAGAATGAATCTTCACTGGGGCCTGAACTGGGAAACAGATCATGTATGAGCATAGGATGTTTCTTATTATAAGTAAGAGGTGGGAGTTAGAAATGAGTGTGACCCGCATGCCCACATGTAGTCTTCTGTAGAATGGCTATTATAAGGATTGACTATTTATTCAGACTCTTCATTTCTTATTGTTCCAGTCTGTGATTATAGGGATGATAACATGTCTCTCTGAGAGAGATAGGATGAATTTGCAAGCAAACCTATTGCATTTGTAAGTGATATTTTGTGTGAATGAAACAGAATGAGAAGGAGGTCTTATTTTTACGAGATGAATGCACTCAGACATGCTTAATACAAAATTCAAGTACACATTGAAATAGACTGAGCTTATTTTGTAACATTCATAGGACTATTCTGAGCCACCTGTTATTATTTTATTAGGACTTCGAAAATATGTTGGAATAATGCTACTTTCATATTGTTTTATTTAAATAAAATAATTTTTTGTTTTGTTTTGTAATAAGCATATGTGAGTGTATCATATGAAAACTTGTTTTGTGTATGCACTTGGGTTATGAATTTTGCAGGTGATAACATGCAGATACATGTATGAATGTAAAGATACATTGCACACATAGTAAAGATATACAAAACTCCCGTTTTACAACATTTTTAGTCATCAATTTATAATATAAATGTATGGCAAATATCCTGCATTTTAAATATCTTATATAATACATTGGGCTGTTTTATTCACCAGCAGCATCACATGCCAAGTTTCATTGTATCAGCATTTCATAATGTATATGATTTGGCTGTCACAATTTACAGAATGTATGTGACTGCTGGACAGTCATTAGAATAATATATATTTTTTTTTTCAAAGGCATCCCATGAAATTTATTTCTGTTGTATGCAAGGATATGTTATGGTCGTTTCATGTGAATTCAGCCATCTTTTACAACGAAATTAATGAGAAAAATAGAAAAAAGATGGATAGTTCAAGCTAAATATTGGACCATAGTTACATGGAAGACCAAGATAAAGAATTGTTTTTAAAAACAGTTTGCCCCTAATCTTGTGAAGTTTTGGCACTGAGTTTTGTCTCTTAAAATCTGAGTGTGGAGGAATCAGAAGTGACTGTTTGTTTCAAGGAAATGACATGAAAGATAATGGCTTCTCTGAGAATTTAGGAAAGATTCAGTCTCATCAAACTGTTGTTTTGCTTATGGAATGAAACACAAATAATTAATCCATTTCATACTCTGCTAAACAGACATCAGGAATGGAAAAAGGGTTTGTGGAAATTATGCAACAAAATGAATTTGTTAGTTTTATTGAAATGGTTCTTTTGTGCTTGACTGCAGTTTGTTCTTTTCAAGGAATTTAAATTTGCCCTCCTAAACCTCCCTTAAACTGAAGGCAATGTTTATGTATATTGAGGACTTCAGTGAAACCTTGAATTGTTTTATCAGTTTATATTAGTGTTCATGAATTTTATATGGCAGTATAGCGTATACTTAAATCAGAGATTACTCATCATGTGAGTTACAACAAATTTTGATACACAGTTTATAAAAGGTTGATTAAGTCAATGTTCATTTTGCACAAATATCATTTCTGCTTTTACGTGAGTGATTGCATGTGACTTTGACATGTTGGCATTTTTTAAACGAGTTGTGATAAATTGACACTTTCAATCATGTCTTGAATGAAACACCTCTCTCTCTCATTCTGCTTTTGATAAAAGACCATTTACTGACCTAACTGCTCATAATTGGATCAAATTTGTGTGATCTGTGATAATACTGAAATTGAAACACATGGTATGACTTGAAATAATGTTAGGCATGTGGGGAGCTGCTATGGATTGACCTTGCACACAATCTGAATATATCACAGTAATAAATTCCAGTTTACTGCAAATCTAGGGAAGTATGGAAAATGTTTAAGATCAGGATTTACCATTACATAGTAACATTTTTAATAATGGAACTTTGCATATGTATAATATTGTAATCTAAAAAATATTTCACTTAAGCGGAAGTTGTGTCTTATGTGGATTGTGATTTGCGGAGTTGACTGTTATTTTAAGAGGGATTCTCTGTTCAGTGTCCATTCTTATGAGTTTTGTTATGCCTCAGACTTTAGGCTTTTTTTGTATCATTGGTACATGAAGAACATTGGAGGCATGGATTTTGCATACATTTTGTAGTGGTTCTTTAATGATTGTTTAGCCACAGAATGGGTGATGTTCCATTTTGAAAACTGAAAAAAAAAAGTGCACAGTGTACATTATTTATATGTGAGAAAACTGTTATACGAAGTCAAGTGGGCATCCAAGCAAAACCAGTTGATACATATCATGTGCATGAAAGTTGGGAGTAAATGAAATAAACGAAGTTCTCTTTCTCTGCCAAACAGAGTGAAACATGATACATCTTGGACTAAATTGACCAGTCTTCATGCTGTTTCCTCTTTTTTTTTTTAAAAAACATTTTATGAACTAATTTTCACTGTGGTGACATTTGTGAAGTTTTCATGTTACTTAGACGTCACAAGGTGACATGTGATGATTTCAGACCAAACATCAAAATGATGCATGTTGGGGAAGAACCGTCATCAGCCAGAGAGCTTTGGCGTACTGTTTTTCGAATGGCTGTGCTTATGGTTGAATTATTCTTTGCATGCACATTTTACCAAAGTAAAACTTGACATGTTGGATTGTTCAGGTCAGATGAATTTGTTTGCCTGCAAGTTAAATTCTCAGTACAGCTAACAGACTTTCCTTTACATGCGTCAATTAATACACTCAGAATGCATAATCCAAGTATGACAATAATAACCATGAACTTACTAAGTTTTGTTGTTTCTAAAAATGGCTATCAGGTCATGGAGGATCATAATACTTTGGTATGAGAGTAAATGCTTTTTTTTTTTTTTTTTT
>JAWQUT010000004.1:1176523-1193553 GCA_033807755.1 Ellobium chinense
TTTTTTTTTTTTTTTTTGGCAAACATGCAGATGTGTGACTGGAAGGATATGAATGATGTTATTCCATCCACATTCAATGAAAACCAAAAAATAAAGAAAATTTATGCTCATTCTGACTGTCACATGTTTATTTGGTGAATAATGAATTGGTTAACCTGGACATTTTATCATTTTGTGCTATTAGCCATATGTATTTTTATGGCAGTCTGGTATAGATGAGAGCCAGGCAGGCATAATAAAAGATTTGATGATGGATGGAACCTGTTGCCATAGCTAAATCAAAATGTGAGACTTGCATGCATCATGCTGAGAATCTGAGAATAGATTAGGACATCAACATGGGTTAGTGATATCTGTATCAGTTCTTGACAACATTAATAGATTTATGGAGATGTCACTTTCATAACCTTTCCTCATAGGCAAAAAAAACAAACACACACACAAATGAGATAGCAACATCTGGTTTATTGAACCCTATCATGACAGAGTTATTGTCACATCATCTCTCAGCCTCTCACAAAATTCAGTGCAAAACTGTATTTTTTTAAATTCCCCACAGGGCAGGGGCTACCCTGTGTGCAAAAAAAAAAAGTCTGCTGCATTCAAAACCAGATCTCCTCTAATTCTTGAGAATGTAAGTTGGAGAACATCTTTTGTGCAGACAAGCTGTAGCTGATAAACTGATTTTCTGAAAAGAGTTCTCACTCAAGTCTTCTTGTCATTGGAAGATACCAATCTTTAAGTCTTCAATTCAATCCATATCAATTTCCAACAAATTTCCACTCAAAACTGATCCTGGTGATGGTAGAATTACTGACAAAGCAGAACAGCAAGATATTCCAAACTGCATATCCCTCCAACTCTAACCACCCTAGTGATGCTACAGCTGTTTTACAGTCTATAACATACTATGCTTCTCATTACACCAGGTAGCCAAGGTCTTAATGTTTCACCATGCACTTGTGATACACCACACCATACGACTTTTAAATTCACATGAAGTTCTAACCAAATCTCTCAGCTAACAGAGGTCTCAGTGTTACACCAGGATGTAAAGTCTACCCAGGTTCTTATATACAACAGCACCAAGTCTTAGTCTCATAAAAGGTCTCAGAAGTTATGAATTAAGCCTGAATTTTCACATTCGCAGTTTTGGACAGAGCTAAACAAAGTCGAGTTACAAGATGGATAAGAATGAAATTCCAAAGCATGGATGGGCAGGTACACTGAAAAGATTTGATGTCCAGAAAAGTAAAGATTGCCAGTTACGATAACCCAAATGTCAACATAAACGGACTGCTGAAAGCATAAAGATGACTGAAACAATCATAACACAGCATACAGTGGGAGGGTGCATCCAAGTTTGGTGTATCACCGTGTCATGATCAATCATGAGCTATTCTGTCAATTTCACTGTAACTCGAGTATGACAAAACTTGGCTGGCACATTTGTGGTCAGTTCTCTTCCATATTCTCCACATCATGCTCCATCACCACTTCCACCATCTGTTTCCTCTGCTTGAGACCCACTGTGGATGAAAATGAAATGATACTGAGTTACAAGATAGCCAATGTTTCTTGTGATTCCTTGGTTATATTCAGAGCCAACAGAAATGAGGAATGACCAAGTAGAACTGAAATTTCATTTCTCCTCTTCTTAATTAAACACATCTTAACTATTACATTCTAAATCAATTTAATATTACATACTCGACTCAATATTATGCTCCCTATACCTTATCTATGCCATATGGTAAATCACGTGTCCTACATAGAACAAATCAGATTTCATCAAAGTTGCCTTTCTCCAAATATAGTGGGTTTCAAAGTAAACTTTACAATTGATTTCCCTTCCACTGCACATATGCAAGCACACACACATTTATCTGCAATTGTGCATGTCAGTGTGTGGAGAGGAGGAGAAAGAAAGAGAGAGAGAGAGATTCTGTCCTTGTTCACAAATGACAATCTGGATAGAAAACCTGAAGTGCTGACAAATATATATTGAAACCTTGAATATAAGTACGCCCTATCTGCATAGAATCTGTACAGTATATGTATCCATTACTGAGATGTATGTATTAATAAAATGACAGAATAATGAATTCATGATTATGAAGTTCATACTTCGAGGCGTACCTATTCCATGCGTGTATGATACCACGATTTCATTGTATTTTTTTTTTTACAGAAATGATCATTGCTGTCCTATCTTTACAAAACGTCTATCCACTACTACTGACAACATAATCACAGCCATGGATGGGACTGGAAAGAGAGAGGCAAGGAAGAGAGATTTGGTGAGGGTATATTTTCAATCATTCAAAGCATGAACCCCCCCACCCCCCCCCCTCAAGAAAAAAATGTTTAAAGCACTAGTCCAGGAAAACAGAAGGAGCCTATGCATATTAATGCAAAATCATTTGAGCAGTAATATGTATGCAAAAAACCAAATTGGTTGCCATTTGCCACTGGTTTCCAAATACTGTACATACCTGCTGGTGACTTGATGAGATGAAGATTTTTCTCAACCTCTTTTCTGTCTGCTTCCTTCCTCAATTCCTTCCCCTTTTTCAACCTGTGGAAAAAAAAATGATGCAAAATGATTTATCATCATACCACAGTTGACTAAGCATTCCAAATCCAACATTCTTGAACAACAATTACATTAAACATCTACTTATTATAATCTCCATTTATCTGACACAGAAATAAGAAATAAAAAGATTCAAATTTCAGAGTTCATCCCCTCCCTCCCACAAAGCTGCTCTTCCTAATGAAAAATACTACTGCGTATATGGCATATTGGTAGAAGGCAACAGATATCAAAAGAATTTTAAAAAGTAACTCTTGACATCCAATTTACAGCATGTTTTACCAGGACATATGCATATGTAGTATATGAGAAGAGTAGCAGAAAAGCAGTGACAATAATGATGAAGTAGAAGGTCACAAGGGGGAATTTCGGGGAAGAAAGAGGAACAGAAGAACAGAGGGAATGTGGTAGTGCAGCTAATTTAATGAGCATGTACATGATTGGAGATTGGATGAGATTGTTGTCAATAGCTATGGAACAAGCTAAACTGGCTTAAACTATACTACTAAACTTCACTACACTCACCTGTTGGCAATAAAATGACTCTGTCTTCTGGCTTTAATTTCTTCAATTCTTTTCATAGCTTTGACTGCAAAAAGAAAAAAAAAAAATCAAGCATGATCAATACTACAAAACAACTGAACATATGCCCACTTAACCCATCAATGTAAAGAGAAGAAGAGTGGGCAGGATCACCAGTGTCGATTACAATAATGTTGGCTGGTGCAACTGTTAATCTCAACATTACAATAGACTACTCCTCTTTTAAACTTTATAATCAACAATGATCTAGACCATAGGTCATTAAATCTAACAATTTAGCAAATAATTTGTCCAGCTGCAGGTGATAGCAAAATAGCCTGCCTTTCAGACCTCTCCACACTATGCATGTAAAACAATAAATGAACTTTTATCATCAGGCATGGCTCAGCATGCTTAATGAAATTCGAACAGATTAGCTGGACATGTCTAACGTGGAATTCACATTTTTGCCTGGGAAGATACTGGAATATTCTGTCCCCGTGGAATTTTGCAAGAAAAAACATCAAAATTTTGCAACCCCAAAAAGGCAAATTTTGCAAAAATTTAGCATTTGTTTTTTTCCTCACCACAGCTACCTATAATTAAAAATTCAATTGTAAACTTTTTTTTAAGAACTTAAGACCTCACATGCACACAACATCCTTCAAAATTCAATAAAACAAATCCATTATTTCCTTTAATCAAAAAAAATTATTTCCATCGAAGTTGTTGAAATACAAAAAAAAATCAGGCACCGAAGGGTGTCTTCACTAAGGTTTCTCCTCCTCTGTGAAAGAACCAGGTTGTAGAGGGAGAAGCTCCTCTCTACGTCAGCCGAAGTGACTGTTGCAAGCAAATAGTGAACCTCGACAACAAGCTCGGATTCAACGAGACCTCGAATTCAATTCAATGAGGGAAATGAAAATCCCAGTTTTTTCCCCTTCTTTGTAATAGTAAATGTACCTCTAATCCAACGAATACAAAATTCTAGCAACCTCGGCTCTAACGAGGTCATCGACCTGAAGTTAGGCCATTGATTTTTCACCCACAATAAAACCGTCGGCAGCGAGCAACTCTTGAAGGTTTACGTAACAACCGCTACCAACATTCTACAACTTACAAGACCGAGTCAACAAAAAAAAAAAAAACATGAAAGGTTACCGGTAATACAGTAGTTGCATGTGCGAAGGAGCGGAATAGGGAGGGAGGGGATGGAGGAAAGAGATAGGACCATCTGAGCGATCAGCAGAGGGGAGTTTGAAGTCTCTGCAATGCAAGGATGAAGGGAAGGGAATGGACAATGGAACGATGGGATAATAATAACATGCTTGGCTGATGATTAACCAAGCCTTTTGTTTGGACCAATCATTGTGCTAGACGAAATTTTAATCACAGACTCAGAGACTGTTTCTCAGCATTTACACTGCTTTGTCTACATTCTTTTTTTAAAAAATAAATTGGTGCATGTATCAGCTCGCGATGTCGTCACGCCGATGGTGTCTGAAGTCAAGGATTGCAACCAGCGATAAGTTAAGTACCCTTTTAGCTAGAGATTCTCACTAGAGATTGAGACCAGTTTCACATGACATGCAGAGACCTTGCGTTCAACGAGACCTCGGCTTCAAATGAGGACTGACAGTCGGTCCTGGCGACCTCTTTAGATCTGAGGTTCACTGTATCGCTTTGCACATCTAGCAAGCGATGGCACAGTCTCCTGGATGGAATTCCAGAACTGCACAATGTCCAACGCTGATGTGAAGCCTGCTTTACAGCACCAGGTCCTAAATATTCTCTGCAGCGCAGAGTGAAATCAAACACTCAATGTGCTCGTCCCGCACTACATTAGGCCTACTCAAACTGAATGGAAGATGCGCGAAGCAAAGGGGAATCACTGTCATTTACTGAAACGGTTTTAATAGTATTCGCTATTTTCATTGGTAAAACATAATATTTCCCTGCCATGCTTTTTTCATGCGGATTTTACAGTTTTTGCAATATTTTGCGGAAAATCACAAATTTTGCAGCCGCAGTGCGAAAAATGGGAAATTTTGCGGCCGCATTGCAAAATTCTGCGGGGTCAGCATATTGCATTGTTTTGCTAACAGTAGGGATCTTGCATTAAAGGAAGACTGCACCATCCTACAGACCATATTAAATCATACGATTCCCTATTATTCCAATAAAACAGTCTTTTAAGTGTCTGTCATAATGATATAACTCTTCTGGCCCCAGACAACCCACACGATTACATTATCCAAAGTCCGGATTGTTACAACCACTGCACATGTGGCGGCCATAAGCTTACGTCAAATACGTTCTTGCCACATGGCCAAGCTGTCTAGCCACTGCTCTGCGGACAGGTGATAACATGTTGATATGAATGTTTTAATTCCTCTGTGAACAGTAGATATGCCAATCAAAATCATGCTGAGACACTAAAAATGCAGAATACTGTTTCTGGCTTACAGTTTGAATGTGGAACACCAGAACCTTAATTAAAGCTGAATAATACATTGTCAGGTAGAGGTGTCTGTAGCTGCTGGAACGTAAGTGACTTCAGCGTTTTTGCCACAGGCTTCTGCTCGTCGGGGAAGGGGAATAATTCTAGACGCAAGGGCCAACCCAGTAATTTTAGTTCTTATTGCGCCATATTACATAAGCGCACGGTAACAGAACGATGCTCTTTCTTCGAAAAATTGACTCGGTGGGCACCATACATAATTTTTAGAGAGAAAATTTATTGAAGAATGGAAAATTATTTTTGATGTGCATGTCCTACTTTAAACACAACACCATATCTGCATGGCAACTAATCTAATAACATCAGAAGTTTATCTGCAGTAGTCTTGTAAAACCAAAAGATTACACATGTTGATCATTGCACTGGAGCATGTACCTGTGTTTTGCCAGAGTTCCTTGTTATATTTAACTGGTTCATTTCTTCTTTTCTCAAACTCAAGGGCGGCATCCACAGTCAGTTCTTTTCCAGCAGCTTTTCTGAAGGCTTTAGTCCACCGTGCCTTTCGAGGATTGCGCTTCTTCTGGAAAGCCTTGTGACATTTTGAGCGGCAGAATCTAAATATCTGTGAAAAAGAATCAAACAATGCTTAGCCCAAGCCTTTAAACTTTAAGCATTTTTCAATAGAACTAGACATGAGATAATGGCAGATTTAGCTTTGAAATTAGAAAATCATACAACCTACGGGGTTGGTAGAAACAATATCCCTAGTAGCATATATCACTGACGTTAGAGTTTCAAGAGTCTCCAACATTTATCAAGACTGAATATCACTAGTCTCAGTGAGACCATATAACTCTGATATTAAAAAAGCTATGATAGGTAGTAGATCTAGTCCAGACTTAGTGTAGTTTAGACCACGTCTATGAACATGACAGTATGATGACATTAGATTTTGGCAGTCATCTCTAATTTTCCTAGGTATATATTTTACTTTCGCCATTTGGGTCTCACTATGAGTGTGCGAAGTAAGGCAGTTGGATTCACAAGCCAGTTTGTGATGTGTCTGGGACAATCTCGAAGGACAGCACCGCAATGATAATGATACAGTTCATTTAGTCATAGACAGGTTTAATCGATATTTCATCTAAATCGGTGTTGTTGTAAGAGAAAGCCGTATCTGGTATTTTCTCTGACGACAAGATAAGAAAACACATTTTTTGGGGTTTCAGTCAAATCAGTGCCTCAGAATTCAGATTGTCTCTAACTAGTCTAACTAGAGTGCCATTAGATTATTTGACTAATAATGTGTCTCTTCACAATTCTGCATTAGGCCTATTAGTAGGTAAGGCCGTCCTTACCTTGCTATCGTTTCTGACAAAATGTATACCGTGTCCAGGATATATTGGTGAAGAACAGAAAAAACACTTTTCAACCCTCATTTTAAAGTTGGTTGACGAGCTAAGTTATAAAAGTATTAAAAGCAAAAGCCACTGATGCAACAGAGGCGACACTGTCACGACAGTTGTCTATTTCACATGCTGTTGTTGGAGTAAAAGGAAGTGGGTTCAGCTGGACATACTCGAGTTTAAAAAAAATGCTTAATATTCGATTAATTGCTAAATATAGTCCAGCAATGATCATACGGCGCAGACCTTGTTACGGTAAACCTAATATTTTTTTTAATTAAATGGAAGTTGACTCAGTCTCTTCCAATACAAAAAAAATGCCACAAAGCCTATAGCTAACACATTCAGGATTAGAGGTAATGGTATTGGAGACTTAACTGCTTTCATCTATATAACTAAGTAATCGTAAGAGGTAAACCGGAAATATGAGAAGAAACTACTACAGACCTGCGGTAAATTTTTTCCCTTTATTCCATTGGTTCAAAATAATTCTATTGACAACCTAATTAATATAAGGTAGGCTATTCTTATGTAGGTATTGTTCAAACATAAATTCATCATAATCTCCCTTTCACTCAGTTTTGTATCTCAAGTCTTTGACACCTATTGTTTTTTCTTATTTTGCGTTATTCTAAATATACCACTGTGATTTGGGGAAATTTCTTCCATGGAGGTTAAAGTACTTCTTTTGCCCGATCTTTTAACGGGAAGAAAAAGGGGGGTCAACGCCCAAAATTTTTCACAAATGTCTTTTGAAAAAGATCACCTCAAATTCTGATTTGGTCCCCAAATTTTCATTTGGCTGGTTTTTCAGCGGATTAACTGGTTGTACACAATCAGTGATTGGCCCTTCTAATAGGTGTCACAAACCTCTCAGTTTTGACACCTTTGTATGTGTGTGCGTGTGCGTGCGCGCGCGCGCGCGCCGTGTGTGTGTGTGTGTGTGTGTGTGTGTGTGTGTGTGTGTGTGTGTGTGTGTGTTTCCCTCTCCTTAGGGCCCTGTTAAAGAAATGTATTATTTTGCAAATATTACAGTGATTTCGGAATTTTTTGCCTAGTGAGGATCAAGTATTTCCTTTGCACTCTTTTTAATGGGAAGAAAAAAAGAGGGTCACATTTCAAAATTCCTTTCAAAGACGGACACCTTTATTCCTGAGTTGGTCACCAATTTATTAGGTTGGTTTCATACACGGATCAATAAAGTTTATCTTATCTTATCTTATCTTTTGACAGCGTGCTGAAGGCTGAAATATACACCTAACACACTTCATATTCATATTTAGAAGACTGGAACTGTACCTGAAACTTCCAAATTTGATGCCTTATCTAGGGCGGGGGGCATACTTCTACACCCTGACACTGGCTGGCAGTCTCTCTCTCTCTCTCTCTTTCTCTCTCTCTCTCTCTCTCTCTCTCTCTCTCTCTCTCTCTCTCTCTCTCTCTCTTTTTTTTCTATTAATAATTTTTTTCCTGTTTTTCTGGCACTGGGTCCCTACAAGCGCGAGGCCCTGGGCACGCGCCAATAGTGACCATGCCGAATACCGCTTGATAATTTACTTCAAGTGATCTCCTTGAAACATTGTAAAGTATTTTACTATCTTTTCCCATACAAGCTTTCGTAAGTTGCTGTAAGAAACAATAATTATCGACAGCCTCAGAGTTCCTCAGACCATTACATCTGCTCACTAGCATAGCACATATGGAGGGAGGGGACAATAGTGTGCGTCTCGTTAGAAAAGTCTGCATTTCAACCCCTTCCCCTCTGCCCTCACGCTTAAAAAGCAGCCCTTCATGACTGATAAATGTACATCACCAGACTTTGAGTGCCACCCTCGGCAGCCATTGTGCTCGGTGGACACTGCCCACCTCCATACCCTTTCTCATAAACACCAAACATCTAGAAAATATATCAGCTCATGCCACAAAGGAACTTCCAAAAGTTGCCACTGTCTATACTTAATTCATTATGCTATTATATTTGTAGAGGGACTGCACTTTATAAACACCTCTTTTATTATTACTAGACTTGAGGCACGAGGAACGCAGGACCTAGCTTAGGCGATGTTCTGAAGTTTGNGGGGGGGATCGGGGGGCAAACCATTAGAGACACGGGAAACCACCGTGCATCTTCTGGGTACCTGTGAGAGGCACGCTTCTGAGTTTGTATGTGACACGCTGGATTAGCTTAATCTGGTCTCCACTGCTGTACGAAACTGCAGACCAGGGGCAAAACCATGCGTAATAAACAGGATTACAAGACGATCCTAGGGTCAGAGGTATTTGAACTGAAGTGGAGGAGTGGAGCTGGTAGGTCACTGATCAAGGGAGGGGGGAGAGGGAATTAGCTTTAGTACCCTACTGTTAGCAAATGGTGGAGAGGGAAAGTGGGCACCACCGTGTAGGCAACACAGAACCAATGGTGGAAGGAAAAGGCGGAGAAAGGGTGGTAAACGTCGAGGTTATATTACAATGTATACGGTGTAGGCAATCTCTCAATAAGGTCTAGTCATACTGGATATCGATATTTGAGTACCAGTGTAATCGATAGCTGACAAAGTCTAGAATGCTCGACAATGCTACTTCTAGTTAGGCTAGTAAATTATATAAAAGCTAAAGCCGGTAAATATTTCTCAGTGGTGGAATGAAGATTCCTCGGGGTAGATTGTAAGTATTCATCTCTCCATTGTGGAAGAACATTCAGCCGACTTCTGTTTGAACATGAAATCTGATGACACCAGATTAGACACATAAATTGTTCTCTCTTGTGTGTAGCACAATCCTGCTGGGATCCGGAGCCCACGAAGACCTCCCCCTCACGCCACCTTTTCTTTATTAGGTGTGGCCTTTTTTTTTCTTTCCTAACCAAAAGCTATACTGATAATACACATTATTTTTGCGCTTCCTCATAGTATTGGTACCGATGGTAGTCGAACCATGAATATTTTATCGAAGACGTCCACACTTGCCATACCCCTAATAAAACGGACCACCAGCAGGCACTTCTAAATGTGTACACTGATGGCCAAGGAATGAATACCGCTTTATTCTGATTGGTGAACAATCAGCAAGTCGTGGAACCAGGGGGAATTCGATCTAGTGTCTTACAAGTCGGCATATTCGGTAAATTCCAGTAAATGATCATAGCACTTTTTTTTCTTCTTCTTGCTGGCTGCATAATCTTTTTTTCTTGTGTAAACATTCCTAAGTTCTGTCTAATTGTTTTGTATGTGGATCAGCAGCTGTGGGTGACTTCAGCACGATGTGAGTATTTGTATATGTTACTATTACTCTCAGGCAGTTTAGCAATGTATAAGAAGGGATAGACAGATACTTTGTCATAAGATTGTATGTTGTGATAAGACAGCTTGTTTTACGAGGGGGAAAAAATGTGTTCTACATGACATGCTTTGCGATGAGAATTTTATGTCACTTTCAAGACAGTTTGTATTGCTCAAAGATAGTGCACGATTGCTCATACTACAGACTAGTGTGACATATTTATTAATGCAACCTTTGGCAATTGATATTATCAAGTAGCGGCTGGAACAGATAATTACACGGCGAAAGTTATTAAAAGGGTCCTCCAACAAAGTTTGTGCAATGATCGAGTTAAAAAAAGGTTTGTAACTACAATAAATAAATCTCAAATAAAAAGAAGATAGTCTAATATGTTCTTAAGAAGTATTTATTAGATATGATTTTATATTACGCAAAGCATCAATAGTTGTTTTTTTTTCAACTATGACATATTGGGTATGTGCATAAAGCAGTCTTTATCAACCTACCTGAGGACAGATAACACTGCCCTATTGTAACAAAACAACTCAAGAGCAACGTGTTATTGAGATGAGCATTTGTAAGAGTTTGCCTTCAGCCAAAGCTCATTTACACATCAGAGATGAAGTTTTTAGTGTCTTATCAATCACAGTATATCATATCTGAGAAATCAGGTACAAGATAGACGGAAATTTCAATTGATTCGATCTTCATTAGTTCTGCGCTTTCGTTGAGTCGTTTTATCACAGGACTCCAGAGTAATACATGAAACCTTTGCGAGAGAAGGCAGTCTCAGCTTAGTCCAATAGTGACAATCATTCCAGACAATTAACCGACATAATGATCAGGTTGACTCACAAAGGCGAGGGCTACCGAGTGCAGTATAGGCTAGGGATTTCAGCAGGACTTAGGAAATCTTTCTGATAATATAGTTTTTGGATTAACTCTTTCGGCTTAACCGCCCTTGATTCCAATGAATTGTGCTTAAAATTGTACTGAAACACACACTCCGTGATCAGTCCTACTGACAGGAAATCTTATGTTACCACCGGCAGAAAATGGCTGAGGAGATAACACTACACACCGAAGGTGACGGTCACACCACAGCGCTGCTGGTGGGAGAACCTGACAGAGCTAGCCAAGCCGTCCCGCAGAACTTTGAGCAACATCCATATGAGATGGGAAGCGAAGCCATGTCCGCTATGGACAGACTGGATAGTCTCATCTATGCAGTCAAAGGAACCAGCAGCTGCAACATAAAAGCCAAAGCCATGGACCCAAGCTCAAACAAAGAGTCCACCTCTGCAGTTGAAGACCTTGACTGTCTTGTAGAACATCCGAGCCGTCTACCTGAGGAAAGGCCCAGCATCTTTTCACTTGACCGTCGGGCTAGTTCCTCCGGTTTGCAAGGACGATTCGCCCAGCACGATCAAGCAAACACACACAACTGTGTGCCAACCGAGGCAGATGAAGTCATTCTTGCTGGCAACATCTCAACACCTAAAGTTTTGCCTGAACAGGCGCAGTCACACAGCAATAATTTGACTCCGTGCAGAGGCCAGCTTGGAGATGAGCCTCCAGGCATGTATGAATCAGTGAGTACTCAACAAGTCCGGCAAAATATACCTGACACTACATCAGAAAAGTGCAACTATCGCCTGTATTCTGACGTGAGTGGTGCACGGGTCAAAAACAATGATTTTATCCCATCGATATACAGCACATGTTCTCGTAGCTTTTTGAATTCATCAAAGTACAGACCTCACAGTAACACTGGCTTATCTCAGCAGCGGGAGCATACACAGTCGGAAACCAATGACGGCTCAGAGAAGATGGTTCCGGTCGGGGAAGGGAATGCCGTCGTTGAGGACAATGAGGAGCACCGCCCACTCAATAAGGAAATAAATCGCTACTTAGTGGTACAGCCGCAACCACGAAATAAAAGAAATTTTGGCAGCACTCTTGATCTGAACAGAAAGTCGTGTGGTCTGATACATTCTAAGTCTAATTTGTCTGAACCAGAGAATATGTCAGGATATTCAATTCGTACATTTCTGTCCGAATCCCATCTTCCCATACAAAATCGAAGACAGCCTCAGCACGACCTTGACGCCACACCTGCCACTGCCACTGCCACTGCCATTGGACTGGACAATGAAAGCAGGTTTGGAAATGGGCAGGGTTTTGCCGAAAGCACAAACAGCCGCTTGCCAACTTCCAGCATCAAGAACCGGATATCTGTCCATCTGCCACTGTATCAAACTGAACCATCATCATCAAGGAGTGTTGCGTCGACTGAGGCGGTACCCCAACCATCTGAAGGCCCATTTTCTGAACAGGACCCATTAGGAACCGACCGCAGCTCACTCGTGTCTTGCCGAACGGACACATGCGCTGTAGGCTTAGGTCCCACAACTGCAGAAAATCGTAGAATGTCTTTTCCCTATTCTTACAAGGACTCATCGGCAGGCAGTGTGCATGGAAAGATCTTGACAAACCCCTTCACAAGACATAGAGATACAAAATTTGACATAAAAGGGACTTCAACGGGGAATTTATCGAAGGTGTTTACACCAAAACCACTTTCAGACACGAAGACTCCAAGTGGTGGTATTGGAAGCTTCAGAGATGTGGGTCACTGTGTACCTCTTGTTGCGCCTAAATTCTCAAGCTTTGCCTGCCTGGACAATAAAAATGTGGTTGACGGAAAACCTGTGAAATCGTGTCTTAAAAAGAGGGACGATGTCAGCTCCCCCGTAAAGGAATCAGATATGATAAGTTTCTTCTCTGAACCGATACGTCCGATCCGCGTAAGGAAAAGGCGCAGCGCTGCCTCGCCACCCCCGCAGACTATGAAAATTACACTTGGCAAAAAAGTCAGAACATTTTACCCCGTCTGCAGCCGGGAGCACTCTGGAACACTCAGTTCTTTGAGTGGCCCGGATGGACGGAGACGTGAAAGGCGGCTGTCTCATCCGTCGGGAATACGGACAGAAATGCGATCTTGGGGACAAAATAAAAATGAGAAAACAATGAGGACAAGACCCCAGCAAACATCACTCTATAGCTTAAGCGATAATTCGGAATGGGTTTGGACGTTACAGGACAAGAGCTCCAAGACCGTGAAAAAGCAGGGAAAAAAGAAAAAAAGTCTGTCGAGCAGGAAAATTATTCGTGCGCTGTCTGCTCGCCATGAAATGGAACAAATTAAAGCAAGACCGAATTTTGAGACATACAAAACAATTACAGAAGGGGTCAGCAAGGACATGTCTAAAGAGCATCCTGCCGAATCTGGAGGTGGTGAGTGTAGTCAGATAAAACATCATCACACAAACAGCGGTATAAAGCATAAGGAAGACAAGCAAGGTGACGTATACTCCATGACTTCCATTAAAACTTGTCCTAGTGTGGTCCAAGTCTCATGTTCCTCCAGGACCAAGTCAGCAGAGAATTTGCATCGATTCCACCACGCGCCAGGCGAGCTTGAAACTGATCTGATTAATGACTTTCAACACCAAAGGCAGGGAAAGAGCATTACTGCAGGGAGCTCTGAAGCAATCAAATTTGGACCCTTCAGACGTTCGAAATCACTTAGAGCGGTAAGAGCTGAGAAATTAGCGAAACAAGTTCCAAGTAAACTTCGGAGGGCAAATTCGTATAGAGTAAGAGATCAGAGAGGATTTCCGGAATTACATGACATTAACGTGTCAAAGACAGGCACAAATCCTGACCAACACTGGAAAACAGACACGCCAGCCAAGATAACGTTGGTCAAGTATATGTATAATGACGTTTGTGTTGACAAGGAGGAAACCACAAAAAGTAGCGAGGAAAATCCTCCAGACGGTTCCGCCGCTGAAAAACCACCACAGAATGATACAGTTATTTATAATGGAGACAACGGGTTAACTAGAAATGAAGAAGACAATGAATTGAATGAAACTGGACGTATAGACGCGAATACAGCATCATGTGCCGAAGCTGTAGGCGCTGATCCGACAAACATCGAGCCTTCGGTATCTAGTGCTCGAGACCTTGACCGTTCATCAGGAGTTGAGACCTACTCGCCCATCACATACAAGATAATTG
The DNA here is from genome assembly GCA_033807755.1 of Ellobium chinense. Lineage (NCBI taxonomy): Eukaryota > Metazoa > Mollusca > Gastropoda > Ellobiida > Ellobiidae > Ellobium > Ellobium chinense. The sequence goes on from JAWQUT010000004.1 coordinate 1,190,874, forward strand.
CTTTTGAGCGTTACGCGAATGCAGATTGCACTAAGTCATCTGTAACAGCAAGAAAGCCTGTGAGGCGCAAACGCAGAGAAACATACCAAAAACAGGATTCGGAGTTCGTGAAAGACGTCAGGTGTTGTCAAGACGATTCCCTAGTGGCGAGAGACCTGCAACAAGGGCTTAGAAACGATGATGAGAAACGTACACAAGCACTGTCTCAGGGGTGCCTAGTTAGCAATGGTGGTACTGGGTCAACGACTTCAAATGGCACAGTGGGTGATAGAAATAACACGGTGAAAGTGGTTCCGGAGTGTATGACAAGTGATACTGCATCTAGAGTGACACCAGCTACAAGGGTCACAATGGGCGTTCATGACTCTGGGATGTCATTGAATCCTGATAGCACAAATGGTGATGTTGATCCTAGGGCACGTTTCCCAAAATCAAGGTCAGTCTCAGTCTCGAGGTCTGGAATTAAGTGCCCGACACATCCGATACAAGATGTCAAATCTGAAAATTCCTGTGTTGATATACCTCCACTGGTCGAATCTACGTTTACGCGTCACACTTCGAAATCTTCTCTCGCGCTTTCAACCCGCAAGGAGACAATCCCACGTTCACCGGGCGCATCTGGGCTTGTAATGCATTCCAACAATTTAACCAGTTCCGGTGAAAACCCTTCCAAACACTTAGGCATGCCAGCTGGTGCCGAGGAAGCCAACTGGGACGCTCTCCTCTCTGACCTACATAGGCTGTCCACTGATCCTCGAGGGCATGTGGAGTGTATGGACAATCAGGGCGATATCATGCAAGGAATAGTAAAGGGCGTTGAGGAGCTGAAGGCGTTATTGTTCCAGGGTTCAAGCTCTGGGAGAGTAGAGCCGCCTCAATCGGTGGATGCTACAACAAAGAGCAACCGGGCAAATCAGCAGGTAAGGAAATAACGGTGACAGCACCTAACACGTAATCACACATCACATTATTTTCCTAATATTATTTATTAACTTCAAGTTGAAGTCCATACACCATTTGCAGGAACGGCATGGAGGCACAAGTTCACAAGGAGCTGAGCTATTACATAGAATGACATAATCTTGAGTTTTAGGGCAAGAACTACTTACCTCTCTAACAAAGCACCTCAATACGACAGGCTTCTACCTGCGATGAGGGTCGCTAATTTCTCTTTCTGTTAGCGTGATGCCGATCTTTCATGTGCAAATGAACGCTAGATATTAAAGTTTATCAGTTCAGTTTAGTGGTGTAGACCAAATGTTTCGTAGTTGATGATGTTTGGACGAGTTTTTAATTCTCAGATTACCTCAGGACAGGCCGGTAAATCTTCCACCATTTCCCGTTGGATATTTTCTAACATTATTGCCACCAGACAGCTGATGGCTGCTGGTTGTCTGCCCTGCACGGAAGAAGTACTCTGAGACAGGTTTGGCAACTTGTTATTTGCCTCTTGCCCGGCCTTATCGACTGACTGAGCCAGCCCTCGCGGGATTCCACTGTGGTGCCATGTGTATTGTCTTTGTGCTTGTGCCCCTTTGCCAGCTGATATCGCATGCAACAAGGTTTATTCTCTATAGCAGAGGGAGCAGCTTGCATCTTTAGTTGTTTTTTATTTTCGCATTTCTTGAGATTTGTAGCATTAGGTAAGAGATCATACAGATAACCTGATGATGAAGATTAGCCACAGCGGTGCCATGTGCTATAACGCCTTTCCAGTTAAGAGATCTTTGCAGTGCATCTTCCCATGTCGTCATTTGTCCTTGCTGGACCTGCTGCCCCGCTTTCTGGATTCGTTTCTCATCTCTTATATCTCAGATTTCTAGGATGACCATGTCTCCTGGCTCCTTAGAGTTCTCTCTGCACCACCATTTGATGTCATCATGACCAAATTTTCTTCTCTTGGTTTGTCTTTGGTCGATGCCCTCATTCAGCTGTACTTCCCCCTTTGCTGCGTCGACTGCTGCACTGACTTTTCATATCCTCCCAGTCTTCAGTGTGAATTGGAACTGAACCGATAGGTATGGTGATTCTTGAAACATCATTGCAAGTCTGGATTTCCCAACTTGACTGGTGTCAGTTGCTGACAAGAAGCCACCCAGCTTTGTAAAGTTTAAAGCCTCACCAAACCTAAATCTGGTACTGCCAGAAAAACATACGCAGGTTATGAAGAGAGAAATAAGAAGGAAGGAAGTGGTAAGACTCAAAAAGGCGTTCTCTGCATGAACATCTTCTGTTAACCATCTGCCCGGAATCAGAAAGACGTCTGTGCACTGCATGAACGCACCACAGGAGAAGCATGAAAAGTAACGAAAATTGCTTCATGGCAAATTTAAATTGATTGCATGCACGAAGACATTATTGTCATCTTCCATGAGTTTATGAAAGTTTATTTTATACATAGGTTGTTCAAATATTAATATACCACCATAAAGTTAGCTTTGGCGTGTATAGAGAGGAAGGGGGAGGGGGAGGGTGGGTGGAAAGGCGGAGTTGCCAAAAGGTGGAAAACTGCGCAGGTGGAAGCAAGGGCATAGCGAGGATGATTTTTTAACATTTTTTTGTTTTTTGGTAAACTGCTGACTGTCTGAAACCACACACACACACACACACACACACACACACACACACACACACACACACACACACACACACACACACACACACACACACACACACACAC
>JAWQUT010000004.1:1193608-1209851 GCA_033807755.1 Ellobium chinense
CACACACGCACGCACGCACGCACGCACGCACGCACGCACGCACGCACGCACGCACGCACGTACACACACACACACAAACGCTATGTCTCTACCAACACCATCATTTCACGTTACAAATAATACGGTGAAAGTGCCAGTGTAAAATATTACAACAAAGTTATCAGTAAGCATGGATAACAACAGTCAAACACATTACAGTGAGGTGTTCATAAATTTAAAAAAGAAAAAGGGTAAAGCATTAAGATCTCCTTCCTCTTGTTCCATTTCCAAGAGGCAAAGACCGTTAGCGGTCTTAGAAATGAGTCCCATTAACCAAAATAACTAAAGGCTCTATTCGTCATGAGCTCTGCAATATTCGAATGTTACAGTGCCACCTAGACTACCAGTCTCTCGTCGCCGAATGCAGAGAAAAGCAAAAACTCAAGAGACGCTCACCGGAAAGGTTTTGCGCAAAAAGAAAAAAAAAGCGCGATCAGCGCTAAAGTTAATATAGTTTTCTCTCAGATTATTGGCCACTTTTAAAAAAAAACCGAAGGTAATGTTTGAACAGTTTATAAACTATTTAGGATTCGTTTTATTATATAAGATACATACAATGATATATTGGTTATCTCATATTCATATAGGTCTGTTACGTCATGGACGCTACGTGCCTGGGTGGAAGGATGTGAGGTGGGGATACGGGAGAGGTTTGAAAATCTCGAAATGTATAGAGAGCTTTCATATTTTACAGATCCCCTCACCATTAGCAGCTGCAAGAACAATCCACATAATAAAGTTCTGGCCTGTTTAGTGGTCACTGAAAAGGGAGTGATCTTTACAAAAACAAATTTAGGAAGCAGTCTAAATTTAGAGTGCAGTTCAGCAACTTTCTCACGTGCTGTCTTCATTTCTCATAGCAAAAACTCACAGTGGCAAAGAAGTTGGAGTAAATTTATTTCGTCTTTCTTCCTCCTTTTTTCCCTCTCTCTCCTTCCCTCCCTCTCTCTTTCCCCACTCTCTTTCTAGTTCTCTTTTTCTCTCCCACCTAATCCGGTCTTCCACCGGGAGACAGCAAGGCGGCATCCAGGGCCCTATATCCCTCGCGACCTGCTTTTATTTTGGCTAGAAAGACGCGGCGGTAAACAAAAGGCTTTGTCTGGAAATCCAGTAAGCAAAAGCTCCTCCGAAACCCCCATGCCCACTTCGTTCCCCCGAAAATTTTTGATGTAAAAGATCTATCAACCCTCTTCTCCTTGTGATCCTCTTCAGACCAATATACATGACCCTTCTCCCCAAGACAACTCCCTCCCCTCCCTCCATCTCCGCCCTTACCAGTGACTGCACTAACACCTAATAAAATACCGGTTACACTATTACATTAGACTACCAGCCTTTTCAACAAAGCCTAATATCTATATAATGCATTTTGACATTTACTGAAAGTACAATCAACGTTATCACATTTTATGCATTTGTACGTACGGTCGTATACAATACACGACAACGCTTCAGCGCCTTAACAATACATTATATAAGGTGCATCATAACGCGTTGCACAACACCCTATAACAAATGCAATAAAAACACACATAAATCATAATTGTCGGTACACTATGAAACATACACAAATCATAACCTTTTCTTTTTTTATATAAAACTTAGGGACATAATAAGGTGTTCATGGGTTGGCTTCCAGTCATAGTCCAACTCAGTCCCCCTCCAAATAACCCCCGCCTTTTTTGTTTAGTTTTGTTTTCCAAGCAGCCTGTCAGAGATTTGTTTTTAATGCGCCCGTTTTGATCTTGATTGGGCCTGGGACTGCAACGTTCGAATGGATTTGCTGATACTGTTACCTATGTTACAGTTCGTCCGTGCTGACATAAAATGGTTCTATTCCCCAAATTCACGTCAAATGTAAATATTCATATATTTCCATATTATTTTGTTCAGACATTAGCTGGTTCTGCCGTCAGTATAACTGAAAATTTGTACGAGCTAACTATTTTAGGATCATTTCGTGAGGAATTGTTCCTTTCACGCTAACAAAATGATTGCAGATTTTCTTTCCCCGTGCCTCATTGTTTATATGAGTTTTTTTGTCTTTTCTTTTCCATTTTGCGAGATCGTTTTCCCTTAAGTCTATCGCCTTCCCGCTCTCCATTCCAAATCATTGTAATAGGCCCTCTTGCCTGCCATCCCTGTTCCCAAACACAATAGGCTACTGGATTAAGTTAAATGGATTATGGGATAATCTGTGAACGTAGTCCCTGTTGGATAAGCCCTCCGTTTTATATAATACGATTGTACTATCTGATACTGTGTGACAATATCACTGTATTACAATGTCAAGGAACTGACGGGAAACAGTTCAACTAATTCAGCTCCGGTCAGTCAGGTGACCTCCTGAGGAATAACTAATCCTCTTTTTTCTTCTTTTGCCCTTGGTTTTAAATTTTTACAGTTCAGTATTCGTTATTCCCAAAATTGTCGCAGTAAAATCAGTGGGACATGCAAACGGCGATAAAGCTATTAGATTTTTTACAATGATACAGTGGACGTTGTATTTCTCACTTCATGGCTAGTTACTGGGCTGTATTTCTTTTGCTCGCTGCTTCTTTTTCAAGTTTTTAGTTAACTCTATATGGCCCAATTAGTTAACTGAAATGCTTTGTAGAACTAAACTTTCCCTGACCATTCAGTTCTATCTAAATAATTCCGTGGTCAATTTTCTTGTCAAAAATGAAAGTAGAGCATGGTCCAAGAAATATTTCAATTTTTTTTGTTTGTTCTGCATACAAGCTATCGATGTCTTACTTTTGAGCCATGAGGCCCTCGATTACTCCTCTTTTGTATTCACAACTTGTCAGTTACAGCTGTTCTCACCAACGAAATAATGTAAACTGGTTCCAATGTTTTATCATTCTAGAATCTGCTTCTGGCATCCTCGTCTATGGGTTTAAGGTATTTCAATTCGAGGAAAGAAGAGAACGTGCGAGGGCCAGACCTTAGATACACTAATTGCACACACACACAAAAATGCATGAACAGCAAAACATTGAGATTACTTTCCTTCATATTTTTTTTTTTGTTTTTCCAGCAATTTAGAAGAATGTTTTAAGATGTATAGAAGTTCTGCGCATTCATTTCAAACTTTAAAGTTCAGTTTCCGGCATAAATTAAATGGTTTTCTGAGCATGTCTTAAGGTTCACTTTGATTCAGGGAAGACACACTACCTCACACACCCACCCTTTCTTCCCATATGCGCACACACCCACCACCACTTCCCAAATCTGAAGGACATTTAAAAGGGCTGGAATCAATCGGAAATGTAGATCCAGATAGGCCTAATATCTTAAGGAGGCATGATTAGAACATTGTAAACTTGCAAAAACTAATGTCTTAAAGGAAGGTTGAATCGTCCTACAGACCATGTTAAGCCGTACCATGCCCTGTTATCCGAATAAAACACTCTAGCAAGTGTCTGTCAACATGATGTTACGCCTCTGCCTGCCCTAGACAACTCACATGGTTAGATTATGCAAAGGCTGAATTGCTTACATCCGCTGTACGCGTGGCGGACATAAGCTTACGTCAAATATGATCTAGCTGCCCGGTCAAGCAATCAAGTCAGTGCTCTGAGGATGGGTGACAACCTAGATCTAGGTGATAACACGTCAGGACGATTTTGTTAAATTCCACCGTAAGCAGATGATGTGTCAAATAAAAATCATGATGAGGCAGTAAAAATGCAGAATACTTTACCTGGTTTACACGGTCGAATTTAACTTTTGAATTTAGATGACCAGATTCGTAATTGAAAGCTGAAATGTCAAATGGAAATGCCAGTAGTTTGCTGGAACAGAGTGACGTCATCAGTATTGCCATGAGCCTCTTCGCTCGGGCATGGGAATAATTTTTGACGCAAGGGCCAAATCCTGGTCATTTGAGCCCTCCTTTTTGCATTATAGAAAAACATGCGCCCCGTTACAGGATGATGTTCTTTGTTCGCGAAATTGGTCTGGTGGGCACTATAGATAATTCTCATGGAGAAAAAAGTACTGGGAAACAGAAATTTATGTTATTTGACGTCCGCTTCCACCTTTAGTCAAACACATCCGCCACACATCTCGAGGGGCATGTTAAACATATTAGGGTTAATCACCTATATAGAGAGTTTTTATTATCAAATTCTGATTTCATAGGGACCGTTTTGGCATAGATAAGATGTGCATTATTTTGGTATTTCCTGTTGTTACAATCATATTGCCCATTACAAACTAGAAACAGATGTGAATTTCACATCTAGTTCGTAACGTGTAATATGATCATTATTCCAGGAAACGACATATTTTGCACATGCCTGTCTCTGTCATAATGGTCTGAAAGAGATTCGAACTTGAAAATAAAAGTACTGGAAAACAGAGAGGAATAATTGAGATAATTTAAAACTAAACTTGGAGTTGTTTTTCCACGAAACTAGCAAGTCGTGTGCAGTTACTTATATTAAACGTTTGATACGAAAACCTCTCGTTAGTAAGAACAAAATAGAGTGTGTGTTGGGGGATGAGATGGCATGAGCTGGGACATTGGTTAAATATCTTCTGTCCAATGGAGAGAGGCTTTCGATTGACAGTGGCACTTCACAGACAAGTGTGAAAAGCGAGCAGAAGTGTTAGAATTTCAACCCAATGCTTCTTGGTGTTTAAGTCGAATGAAGAGAATAAAGGAGCCCCATAGATCACTACCAAATTACCAAATAAACTGAAGAAACTCTTTGGAACGTAAGTTGTTTTTCTTTTTTTCAGAAATTATGGGTGAAAACTGGGAATGCTACCTACTAACCTGGACCCAGGTTTTACTGTAGTTTGCGCATTTTGTTAAATAGTACACTAAATCTTTTTCTGTCATCCTTAGCACAGCAGTACCACACTAATCTACACAGCTGTAGGTAGACTGTCGTTCGGAAGCCTGGAGCCCCTCATCGAACCTCTATAAATTTTAAATAAATTAAATAATTTTGTCCCTTGTGCATCATGATTGTGAGTCGTTTACTGTAAGGATTGAGAAGTGACGCGCACCTCTCCCATATCACGGCGGGCCCTGCAGGAGTAGTGAGCTACGCTCCGCACACCTCTTCTTGTCAATCACAGCCGAAACAAGGCGGGGCTTAGTCCAAAAATAGCAAAGACACCTGGGAGAAGGCGAAGCACGCGGCGCTTCCCCCCATTGAGTGGGTCGGTAGAGTTAGATAGGGGAACACAGGGGCCCCAGTTTTCTAGGACACGCTTGGCGATTTTTGAACCTGTCCAGTGTAGTAGTCCATTCAACCTAATTTTTGTGGTCGGAGTGGTGTTTTCCTTGGACATGCTGAATGTTTGGAGAAACTTCTGCTGTCAAGCAGGGCTGTAGGTTGTTATTCAAGGAGTCAACTTTAGTTTATGTGGCGGTACATTGAAATGCAGTCCTCAGTGAGACGTAATGCAACTCTTTTCAAGATTCTTCCCGGTCGTAACGTTTGAAGACAGCCAGCTCAAGCTTGCGGTATAAACCTGACCGTATGGAGGGCTCGTGCGGGCCATGTATACCAACGGGCTATCGACTGCCAGATTTGAAATCAGGATTCTCCACAACAGCTCTCCTTAGTTCGCTCTTTTGTTCATTCGCGGTTTTTGTTTTCCAGACTGATACTTGATTACCGCACGTGTTTGGTTCGAAAGTCAAAGGCTTTTTATTGTGTGCCGCTCCAGTTCTTTTCTTTACGTATGTGTTGGCTTAGCTTCGTGTCGTATACAACTAGAGACTAGTCTAGTGATAGGTGGGTCAACAACTGGACGAATGTCATTTAGCGAGAGGTCCATTATGGCCAACGGGCCTGTTACTGGATTTCGATAAGTCACTTCTAAACTTGTGAGAAGAAAGGTTAGTGGGCATTTTAGGTCACTTACATGGAGTTTTGGTATTTTAAAGTCCTGTGTGGGCTTCTGCACTCAGTTACGGACGATACAGATTACACAGGTACGTGGGAATTCCGGGACTTGTCATAGACCATTTTCTCACGTGTGGCAGTTGACAGTGAATAAGCTCTCTGATTTGGGCAACAGGCTAGGGGCAACCAACATAAATAAAGACAGCTCAGCAATAGCATTCCTAAATATAGAAGGCGAAACCTAACATACAGTATTTGATTTTTAAATTTAACAGGTCAGATTTTTTCTGCGCAGAACATGTCAATCATGTCATTTATGTAATAGGTCGATAATAGCACATACTCATTACAACACAGAGATCAGAAAAATGCCAGTGGAAATTTCAGTAATAAACAGCGGTTGGTAGAACTTGTTAACTGTAGTCTCCATTTGCAATGTGAGAAAACAAGAAAGAGAGCATAAAATTAGGCTCATTTCTGGTTGAAAGTTAAATGAAAATGTTAATCAGTTATTAAGTTAATGAATGAAGCTGTACAGTATTTTATATGACTGCTTTCATCCATCTACTCCAAAAACTATAGTACAGGAGGAGATGATCTGAACAGCTCACACTGACAGGTTTATTTTCAGTATAGTATATAAATGTGCACAGTGCAAAACAGCCATTATTCCAAACAGACTGCACATATCTTATTGTCATGTACAGTATCGCCGTAGCCATAGAAATGGTCCATTGTAAGAAGTATGAAAATTTGTAACAAATGATCGAAAGTAGAATAAATATCTGAGAAATCCCCTGTGTCTGGTCATAATTTTCTTACATCGTGTAAATTTGATTCAGCAAACTTAGAATGTCTGAGCCTGTGAGCTTAAAATGTGATCATCATGAGACATCTAAGGTCATAATTTAGAAATCAGTCATTGAATGTGTTGGTATGTCCATTTAGTTGATAGACTATAATATTATGATAATAAATCAGTGGCTTTCTCTAACAACCACACCGATTTAGTCGAAATATCGATCTAGTCCATGACCTGTCTATGACTAAATGAACTGATCATTATCATTGCGGTGCTGTCCTTCTAGATAGCCAAATCAGTTTGATATAATTAATGGGGGAATAATAAGGGTACAGATCAGTTGCTGAATGCCTCATGTAGGAAGTTGTCAGTTTGGCAGTGTGTGTGGTTTGTAACAATCTAGGAGTCACAAAAAGAAAAAAAGCAGGTAAATGTAAGGGCAGAGACTGTTATGCAACATATGGTAAATCACACAGATAACATCCGTCAAAGATGACAGTCAGCTGACCTTAGGACAGGAAGTGTTAGTGTAATGAACACATTTGTGTGAGGTCTTGAATTAGAGACAAGGTCCATCTGTTGGTCTGAAAACAGTTAGGCCTGCGATGCGGCGATTGGTTATTAGCTGTCTTCATCGGCATCCACATTTTGTGAGAGTGAGGATAACACTTCCAAATTTGAAATTTTCAGAGTGAGGATTATATATTCAAAGAGTTTTCAAATTTATGTGTGAAGACTGAAATAAGAGTCCAACAAAAGACTGCAATTTGCAGACAATGGCAACAGGTGGGGAGTCACCGACTCCTGAACCCCAGAATATGAAAAGGCGTGGCCCGAGGAGTAATCATGGTTCTAACCTGATCCCTAATGATGACCCAACTCTGCGAGTAAGTCTGTCTGACAGTGCCAATTTCCTTTGTTGAAGGGTCCCTCCCCAGGGCTGCTGAACACAATAATATTCATTTTGAGGATCTGTCCATCATAATTTCATCCAATTGTTGTCTATTGATGCCCATACATGTATGATCCATCTCTTGAACCATGTTACCATAACCATGTTAAAAGACTAACTTGGTTCTGCAGATACTGTGAAAAAAGATCTCTTATTTTTTAAACTGAAAATTAAAATGTAAAGTCTACGAATTATGACTGAAGAATGGTAAATGTACCTTCAGCAGAAAGGATTGTCTCACTTTTAGTCCCTTGATGATTAATAAAGTGACAGCTAACAAGGAGTGACAGACCCTAGTATGCCTGGATTTTTTCTTGTAAGGCAAGAGATGTCTCCTACCTGAGCTACCCTCCATCACCCATTCCATTTCATGTCCTGCAATACCCTGCTTGTATCACCTGGCCTTTGGAGTAATACCCTGGGATACCAATCTTCAGTAGAGAATTCTTTGAAATCAGAGAATGTTGAGTGGCTCAGAGAAGGCTTTTAGACATCATCTGCCAAGAAACTGCATGGCCAAAAAGATAAAAGCTAAATAGTAAATGAAAATGTTAATTCCTTTATATCACCTTTTTTTTTCTCTTCGCCAGTTTGCCTTCAACTTTTAAGTGTAAACTCCTGTGTGAAAATAACACTTTTTGTATTTTGTAAATTGCTGCCTGTTCATATTTATCATTATAAAATATGTGGAGTGACAGATTGTTCCGAGAATTTTGCAGTGTTCTCTCCAGAATATGCAGCTGGTCCCTCAAATTTCAACTCTCCCCCTACCACTCTATCCCTAAAGAAAAAAAACAACCCACACTATTCTTGCACCAATAATCTTCTCTCCTGCACTCCAATGACTGCATTATTGAGAAAAATCTCAAAATCCCTCTAAAACTTTACAAATGCCCCCTCAAATTTATGATAAGGAAAGATTAAGGAATGTCTGGTTCACCCACATCACTTGGAGAAAACACAGATCTTATGGAAGGTGATTGGCATTCCTGCATACCTCCTCTCAAATCATCCAGTTTCCTAACTTGCTGACTGTGTGATTGTCTCCTCTGTCTTTAGGATTATGCCAGTGCTGTCAGTGCCAATGGTCACAAGGGAGGAGACCGAAGTCTGTCCACTACAGACACCACACGCGGATGTTCGAAATGTGGACAGTGTCCTGGACTAAGCTTGCATTACTGGAGGTAAGGCTTTAACTTTTATTTAAGCTCTTCCTGACTGCTTCATATCTGCATACATTACACTTTTACAGTAGAGGTCAGTGACACAACAGCACCTTAGAACTGCTTTACCCAAACTTTCAGTTAAGCAGAATTTTAAAAAAAAATTGCCTCCCCATCCAAAAGATCTCTTTCTTCATAGCAAATTATTTTCAGCAACTTGGGTGCTTGGACTACTTGGAGATTACATTTTAAATATTTCATGAAATAAAATCAAAGGTATCATATATATATATGGTGACAACATATGGTGATTTCCAATAACACACAGCTCAAAAGCACAACTTACTGAACTATATGTACTCGCAACTTAAGTGAAAGTCTATTGTTTCCCCTTGCATTACATTGTACTCTTGGCCCACTAAGATTTGACTCAATCTTCAGTTTTCATTTTAACGGGATTCTACTGTTCCTAGCTCTGTAGCCGCCAAGCTACAAGAAATTCTGAATCTGTTACAACAAACTGTGCAGTCCACATTTAAAGTTCATTTCTGCCTCTTTCATTTTAAAAACTTGTAGTGAAATTTGAGTCTTTTTGCTTTAACAGTTTAAAAGTGCCTATAAAGAAATGCATTTTGGGTTTGGCAAAAGACAGCGAAGGTGGATTGGCTATATTCAGGGAGGCAGCTCAGGTCTTTTGTTATATGTGTAGCCATAAAGTTAAGGACTTCTGGAGATAAGGGTGCAAGGTTCACTTGCTAGCTTCCAAGATGTTAGGAGTTAAAAGTTAGGGTTGACTTGTTTCAGATCTGGTGGTAAAGGGTTGAGGCTAGGATTCATACTTGTATCTTGGCATTAACAATCCTGGTAAAGGGATAAGATTAGGGTTGGTTAGTTAAGACATGTAAAGGCCTAAAGTTACCATAATCATATTTTAGTCCTGGATTTGAGGGTCAAGACTGTGGGTCATTCAGATTTAAGACTTTTTTTTGTGGCAGCAGCTTGAGCGCCCGAGTTGTCAGATTTCCATTTGTCTGGCAGTTTGTTTTTTAATTATTTTTTTTTGGGTGCTCAGCATGTAAATGGGATCTCTGATTGTTGTCCCATGGAAGAGTGCCGAGAATGTACCATTTTGCCAACCTTCAGGGTTGATCCGAGAATGTATAGTCTAAGTATAAACCACGGCATGGGGACCTCTGGAGTAATAGGTGATGTGAAACATGATGCCAAGACCGGTCCAAGGGAAATTCAGTGCCGGTACCTATGGTGTTAAAGGCAAGCATCATAGCCACAGCCGATAAATTCCCCCAGGGTAGTAGGGTTATAGTTAACCTGTTATACAATAGGAAGTAATAAAACGGTAAAGTCTTAGTTCACCCATGTGCAAAAGAAGCCACATGGCTGCTGCCCAAGCCGTGTGCAATCGCCTTTCGTTCCTTCCTTCATTCTCTGCTTTTGCTGTCCCCTGGGGCAGGTAGTCCTACTCGGTTACTTGATGGATCTCGATTCCTGCAGCCCCCACCCTCATTCCACCTCCTGTGATTCGGCTTGTTGCTTCAATAGCCGCTGGGTGTTTAGGTTTTCAGCTACGTTAAAGGCCGGAAGGGTGTCTAAATCTTCGGAGGAATTCTCCTGTCCGACAGACAAAAAAAAAAAAGAAACAAGAAAGTGCTAGTGTGGACTCACCAGACAAGAAGAATTCGTCATGGCTTACAAGCCTGATGAGCCTTTGTTATTTTCTGTAGACCTGGGCCATATTACGTTAAATCGTGTAATGGAGAAAGCTGGTAGACGTAAAAGAGAAACGTCGATCTCGTTTTTCTTCAACCGCTCCAGAGGACATTAAATGACGTCGAAGAAGAACAAACGTAAGAGATAATTCAGGCCTGCGCAGTTTGGGAATGGCTTGTGGTTTGAAAGGATGTATCGTGCTCATTGATTATCGTTTAGCTTCTTCCCTGCTGAAGTTTTGGGGTTGGCTGAGGAGGGAGGGGCCGGGGAAGGAAGTATAAACCGATCCAGATTTGTGTCCGTAATTACCAAATAGTTCCGAGGTTGCTAGATTAGTCTAGCGCTAAGCAACAATGACGGCTAGTCGGGTGGTAGACGATTTTTGCCTATAGTATATTATATTACTTGATTGTTGTTCTTAAAAAGTCAGCAGATGGGTATAGTCAACTTGCAAGAAATTCTTGGCAATGTCAGATTATTCTGAAGGCCATTGCAATCCTGTATCAGTTTATCCGGGTGCTAGAATGAATTGACCCTATATTATTACAATATTAATGATATTATATAAGAATTATAAACAGTTTCTCACCATTGGATTGGGAGTTGGGGTGGTCGCGATGCACTCTAGACGTATTCTTCTATCTTTTTCACATCACATGGTTCGTTTCTCTCTCCTTCACAGTGGCCGCTCTTATTCATGAATAACATTCCCTGTAAACGAAGTGCTTTGGGGTATTTGAGAAAAATCATAAAAATCCAAACTCAAGGGTGGTGCGACGAGAGAGGTAAAACAGCACGCTGCGCAAGATTGGCGTGTGGCGTCTTGATCGGTTTTAAAGTGGGCTGCTCAAGGGTGGTGCGGTGCGATGAGAAAAAGTTATTGTTTATAAATCATGGCTGAATATTTACGATCGTGAATAACGTATCCCGTCTGTTCCCCTGCTTTCGTGGAATGGCTTAAAACAAAAGTCTAACGAGAAACTTATGGTATCTTATCTAATCCAGTTTACTTCATCTGAACCCCTAACGCACTCGTGTGCTTTCGGCCATAGTTATTGTCTGATTAATATGTGCTGAAAACCAGTTACACAATATATGTATGATTATTTCAGCTTTTGAACATGTGCAGGAAAAGGTGAAGCAGTACCGGTACCGGGAAAGTCCATCAGAAATCAGCAGTTTTGCCAGGTTAGATTTTATGATGGAGCCAAACCAAACTTGAAAAGGCGATGTAGTAATCCTCAAAAAGCGTTCTCCTCACACATGTTTTCAGTGAAAATACTACTGCTTTCATTAAAAAACACTGAGCTAGTGTGTAAAATTAGAAAATAACCAAAAAGTAGCCACAGAGCCATGGCGTTGAGAAAGAAAACAAAAACGTAAAAGCTGCCAAATTTAGCACCGTGCGCGCCAACCTGGCAACGCTGGTGGTTAGAAAGACTCATACTATACGTGTAAGAGGTACTGCCCATCATAAACACCCCCCGCCCCCCCAAAATAAAAAAAAACAAAAACACCAATCTCACTTCCAAACTTTGACATACCATTTTAATTAATTTTACTAACAGTAACAGAGGGGAGGACGCTGTGTTCCCAGACTAAATTTTTCCACGCCGCCATTGTCCGGTCGTCGATTTGTAGATTATAACAAGACACACAGATTGAGCATTCTGTGCGTTTTCATAATGATCCATAGATGTACTACTTAAAACATGGAAGAGTATTTAAAAAACAAACTTGTAAAACTGAAACTGTATTACAACATCTTCGAAATGATCACTTAATTTCTTCAGAAGTTGTGCCAAAGTTATGACGTGAGGAACTAATGCGGCTTTATTTATGACGGGTAGATCTCTAATAAAATTCCTGCAGCCGAGTTATTGCGGACAGGGCGGAAGTTGAAAAGGTTTGATATGAGTAGATCTAGCTGGCAGACAGAGGAAGGAGGGACGGGAAGAGAGGGGAGGAGATGAAATGTGGAATGGATGCCAGGCCATCCTGCCAGGAAGTTCACCTGTGCCGGTCGGATGATTAAAAGTTGAAAACGTACCTGAAGCTGACACACGACCTTCCATCTTGATGGGGCACGTGCCACAGTGAGAGAGAACAGAGCGCAAGGGTTGAGATGGGGAGAGAGGGGGTGAGGTAGTTAAAGTCCAAATGTGACATGCAAGGAAACTTGGGAGAGTTCATCTCTGAAGGAAACTTTCAGCGTCCATCTTTCAAAGGAATGTCACGCCATTCTTCTTGTAACTGCCGCCGAATCTCGAACAAAATTAATTTCAAATATTGTATTTCTTCCGTTCGCTGAATGCGGTACAATCCTGCCGTGGTTTTGGGATAACTGACGAAAAGTGGTGGTGATTGAATACCTACAGTACTGAAGTGAGTGAGCAAGGCTCTGAACAGTTTACAAAAGCATAATAGGGCATTCAACTAGGACTAGTGCTAAACGAAACAGGCAGCTGGCATGACTAGTACTACTTGTGGTCCTTGTCGTGGCTTTCTTTCTTTCTTTCTTTCTTTCTTTCTTTCTTTCTTTCTTTCTTTCTTTCTTTCTTTATATCTTACCAAAGTTTAGTAGTCTGCGGTCATTTGAGAACTTTTTGCATTAACGTATGGAATCTCTTACGATCGTAAGAATTACATGTAATTCATCGGTGCTTACTGTAAACAAAGTAGTGTTCAATTAATGTAGAATTTATGTAACTTTTACGATGGTAAGAGATCCCATCGTTAATGCTCAAGCCCTTGACTATTAACAGTACCAGCTTGTCTTTGTTTCTAAATACGTGTACCTTTTTTTATTTTCTGATTACTCACGATACCTTTACTGTGACATGATGAGATAAAACTTCCAACTTTATCGCTGTGAATCTCGGAAGAAAAATCTTTGCTATTTCGGCTGCTTATTACCCATTCATTGCTGACAACTGCTAATGTGATGGCATCATAATTATTTGCAAACAGGCTGAAGGTGAATATAAAGACAATGACTGGAGGCGTTAGACTTTAGACATTAATTTGTAAATAATATATCACGAAGGTGTCATTATGTGATACTCATATCAGAGAAAACCCCATTTAACCTAGTACAATGAACTCATCATACTCCTCTGCTTAAAACACACCCTTTAAAACCCCCCAGCTGTTCGTTCCATTGAAAAAAAATCACCTCGAATAACACGTCCCTCTTATAATACACCATCTAAAGCTTATTCCGAAGGGTGAATGTCTTATCAGGGTTTCGCTGTACGTTCCTTATACATTTATATGTATTATTATAAAACGTGGGAAAGGGTTGCCCGGAATGTGTCGTCACTTATACATCGTCGCATGTACTTACTAAAGCATTGGTACTGTTAACTAATCTGCGAGTGAATACACTGTCTATGAGATGCCTATTGTCACCTCTCGTGATGACGAATGTGTCATGTCTCAGATGACGAGTGTGTCAGTCTTATCATGTTACTCCGTGTACGCATGCCTACTGGGGTGAATGCCACCGATTAAAAATGACTCGGTGAAGACATAATCTCTCTAATCATGAATAGCAATTGGGGCTTTTGGGGTCGGGGTGTGGGCTGTAGGGACAGCGTGGCATTATTGGGGAAAGGGGGAAGAGAGGAATTGCACCCCACAGGCATATTCCTTATCTTGCAACACCCTTGCAAACCAATGGCCGCTTTTCCCATGGGTCGTGTGCTGCCTGTGATAAACCAGTGCTACATTTCCGTGTTGACAGACTGCTTTTGTGTCTACAATGGCGAGGGTTAAATTCCTGCGATCTGGCCGCTGGTGTGAGGGGCTTTTAGCCACAGTCGAAATCCTTGCGCACACAGTATCCATATCTCAAGGGTTTGCCTTTCCGAGCCGCTCGCCACTCGTGTAGACACATCTGGAAGTTGTTTAGCCTTGGACGTACTGTTTGCTTTCTTCTCACCGCGTAATGACTGCATTCATTCATTCATTCATTCATTCATTCATTCATTCATTCATTCATTCATTCATTCATTACAGACCGAGAAACCTTTGCCTACTAGCTGGTGCCGGATAATCCGACTTTTGCCTTTCCGCAAAATAAGTAGGGTTACTTTGTAGAAAGACTTGCCCAACACTTTCGACGACAACACTGGGATTGACCTGGAAAATAGTGAAAAAAAAAAAATCACGGACATTGCCATTGTTGTTTCCAGGTCTGGAAAATACCTGGAATTAGAACAACAAAAAGAAAAGGTCAATTCTCATGGAAAATTTAAAAAAAAAACTTGGGTTGGTGGTTTACAATTTCACGTGGAACAACCCTCCTCTGAATGTGTATGCAATAAAACTGTTGTATGTGATTTTTTTAAATGCACTCATATGGTGGAAGAAAATATCAGACCATCTGGAAATACCATAGAAGAGTCATGGAAAAAAAAAATCCGTAGTTTTAAAATCCTTTGTGACTACCCAACATATCGTGTTTTATTATATGTGAGCAGTCGGGAAGTGTGTTTGGGTCACGGGTGAACACTAGGCTCGCACGTGGAAGTTAGGGACCGATTCAGGCAGTAGGTATTTAAGAATTAAATTGCTGTGAAGTTAGCGTCCCTGTAGTGTAGTTGGTAACACGCTCGGGCTTGCAAGCTGAGAGACCCTGGTTCGATACCCGGCAGGGACAAAAAATTATAGAGTAGGTTTTTTCGGCCCTTCTTCTCAAAATTGATCATTCACAGTAATTTGGTAAACTCCCTGGTGACACACTTCCTTAAAATAATATGTAACATCTGAAAAATTATCTGACTAAGCTCACCTTCCTCCCCCTTATACTAGAGAAAGAATACCATACTACTATATTGCCTTTCCACCCGGTTACATATACATGAACTAGGCATATGCTTAGTCTTCCATTCTCCCTTCTTCCCCCCCCCCCCNCCCCTCCCCTTTTCCCCGTGGCGTGCAAAGTGTGAATGGGATAATTTTCCCCCTGTTTTAAATGCCCACGATTGCAATGAAATGCGCTTTTTAAACTGGTTACGTACTTAAATTATTGAGCTGTCAACGTTTACGGTTCTGCCGTTATTTAGAGACTACATGTGTATTGTGAATCAACTGCCGTTTTGATGAATTCAGTTTTCGTAAAGTTCAGATGCACCATCGTTATTCCTCATGTTGTTTTATGCATGAATGTTGACAGTTTTCATGCCAAACTAATTCCCATTGGATGCGGTTTACTGAATTAGAATGTTGGAAAATTTGCTTAATTTTCAATTTTCACGCGAATTATTCTGTGTGAGAAAGAGAGGGGGGAAGGATATGTGTGTGTGTGTGTGTGTGTGTGTGTGTGTGTGTGTGTGTGTGTGTGTGTGTGTTTAGTTACAGAGAGAGAGAATAAGTTATGTACGTATTTTTTTTCCCGAAACGCAAATTCCTTACTCGAATTTTAATCCCTGAGGAGGTCGAGTCCGTATTATACCTCTGGCCATTCCCTCTGTCTTTTTTTTTTTCTACAGCAGCATATCTAATAAGGACATGCTTCCCTCTGTAAGTCTGGGCCCATACATGCTCCTCCCCTTCCCTCTCCCCGCTTTCCCTGCCCCATATTATATGAGTCTCGGCTGCTGCTTCTTTTGACAATCAATTGTAGTCTGTCTCGTACCCCTTTCCCGTGACTGTGACTCTCCGCTTCCCCATTCCCCTTCCTCCC
>JAWQUT010000004.1:1209921-1223095 GCA_033807755.1 Ellobium chinense
ATCCTAGACTTGCTCTATGTATTTTAGACTTACCTTGTGTAGCTTAAAAGGTTTGCCCTGTGTATCTTAGACTTGCCTTGTGTAACTTAAGACTTGCCTCGTATTAAGGAAGGAGCCTGTACCAGGTCTTACGCCTATAACCTCATTCTAAATTAGCGATAAAATGGTCTGCGATTAATCTTACCTTCAGAGACGCGGAAGTTTTCCGATCTTTGCAGAATTCCAGCCTTCCCCACCCCCTCCCCTCGTTTTAGGCTATTTCCGGTTCCGATATTCCAGTGCAGACGTTAAATGGCCGTGTTAAGCACTTGACGCACTTAATATTCTGCACCTTCTGGAGCATATGGGCAGAGGGTTTCCCAAAGATCACACGCCGAGGCAGGCTTTTTGTTATCAAACCGCACTTAAATCACAGCGTTTTATTATTCCTATTTATGTACGAATGTGTGTTGGTCCGATAAAATTGCTGAGTAATATCTTGTTCGTGGCAACCCATGCGGTGCGTTCTGTGGCGTTGAAAGGACTTGTGGTTTTTCTTCGCTACTGAAGATTATCAACATCCTAGTGCCTTACATAAGTCTCCATCAGATCTTAGGTGTGGTCTTAGCTCATCCAACTCCGTACTGCATCCTCAAACCCCACCCCAAAGACTTCGCTTACACTAGTCTGTGTGAGGCCGGGTGTACGAATGTTGATATATAACGGTTCTGGACGCATCTCCCGAAGCTAATTCCCGAGTTTAGACATGGCCTGTTAGCTCGGATTAGACCAGATACCGAGCCTAGTGCGAGCCGCTGTCTTGAGGGTCTTTGCAGTGTTTTCTTTCCTTCATCAAACCCGCTGTGGTTTGTGCACGTCAGTTGGCCGATGGGCGGGGGAGAGGGGATCAGGCATCAGCTGGGAAGTAGATTGGCTTCAAATTGAAGGCAACAATTTCTCTAGTGTCTGTAGTGATTATCAGGTTAGCCCCTTGCGGAGATCCAGTCACTTTCTCTGACTCTGCCACTGTTGATGTAGGTCTGGCCCCTGTTTGCAAGCAAAGAAGGTTGTGTGGCACATGTGGCGCGGCGCAGTTCTTGCAGGTGCATGTAGATATACTTTATTTGTTTGGCTCTTCGCTAGTCAGCAAGTATTTGGCGTGTGATATATTGATAATCTTTGCTAGATGCCGGAACCTGCAGCGCTCATCGTTAATCTCTCCGCAAGGAAACAGATGATTTTGGTGACATTTTGCGCTTAAGAAAGCATTACACTCGTCAGTGTGCAGTGTTTTCATAAAATAATAGCTAACTTTTTCGTTTAACAGGTGATTCTGTTTGTTGCTGTTTTTAAGACTTTGAAAGAGGCCTACGGGCGCACACACTAGCGGTATCCACAGGTCTTTACTTTTTGTCAGCATCTTCAAGCTGCGCAAGTTAACATAGTTCCCTCCGCTAGTATGTTTTCTTTCTTCTGAGTTGTGGATGCAACTGTTTGGCAGAATTATACGCTTTGAATACAGAAGAGGATATTAATTCAGATTTTTGCCCGAAATGCAAAAAAAAAAAAAAATGGAGAGGGAGAGACGAGAACAAGTTTGCGTTCGCATGTGATATTCAGCCTGTCACTAGTTAATAACCCATGGAAACATGTGTGGCATTTTCGCTATCAGAATAAAAACGCTCATGTACAATCGTTTGGAAGCTACACATCAACACTTGAGTTGAGCATATGGCTTTGAACCGGTCGATGTTCATTTCTGGTAAGACTATCAACACAGTCACCCTCCGATTCAAATGTTCTGCACAGTGCAGGAATCTGGAGCAGCTAGGACAAAATATAAAGAGACAAAGACAGAGAAACAAACCTGGATGACAAACTCTGCCGGCCATGATGAGAACTAACGAAGAAAATTGTAGATTACAATCTTAAGATATATCTGTTGTTGTAGTTAGACAATATTATACGCGAGAAGAAGAAGAGGATTCTTAATCTGTTTGTTGTAGGCCTGATAAGTGATAGGCCTCTTGTACTGTATGAGGACCTAGCGCAAAGTTACTTTTGTTTTGTAAAGGAAGGCAGTATGTGCTGTGTCTCGAAAGACTGACGTTTAGAAATTATAAAATTTAAACATTAATAACTGAAAAAGAAAAATGGACATCACATGCCGTCACCATGCAAGCGGTGGGTGAGAACTTGACCTTGTATGACGGCCGACGTGACCTTCACCGGCTCGCTGAGACAAAACATTTGAATGACCTTGACCTGGGCAGCGACTGAGCGACTTTTAGCGGTGTATGACATTTTTATCACTGTTAAATCCAAGCGAGTGCCACTCAGCTGCCATATCATTGGTGAGATGATGTTTTGTGCTCGGCCAAGTCCGAAAGTCTCCGGGGTGTCATCGGAATGGCAGTGGTGATTTTCCCCCTTCTTTCTCCGTAGGGTCGCGCCTGACAGATTTATGTCCCCGTGTCCTTGCGAATCGTGCCAGTGCGTTTAGTGACCCCGAAATAACCGCAGTATTACTGTTTAACACCTGTCTTGTCACTCCAGTATTGTCTGGCTGTTGTTATCGTTATTCTTATTACCTCAAGTGTTTTCACCAGGTCATATGAGGTGGGAAAGACATCCCCCCTACCAGGTCATAAGTATGAAGAGGAAGGAGATTTGTAAGTTTTTGAGAAATTTTGTTTTTCTCACGTTGGGTGGATGCAGGAAAGATGGGGAGATTGGTGCGCGTTCAGAGTATTTTTCAAGGGCAAATCACGCGATGGCGCAGTCTGGAGAATAAACAGAGAGGTTGTTTTTAATGATGTACAGTGGTTTCCATCTCCACTTGTTTGTTTATTTGTTTGTTCGTTTGTCTGTGTGTGTGTAAACAATATTCATATTACTCAGTGTAATGGAATTGCATGAAAATTTGTGGAAGGGTTAGATCTGGTTATTGTTTGGTAACCTTCATGGAGTTTGTTGTGTGTTCACTTGATTGCCTACTAGCAGGAGAGCTGGAAAGCTTGAAATTAGTTTGAATCATATATTATTGTGGAGGGATTTGATGTCGCATGCTTTCCATTCGATCGGTTGCGAGCGTGGGAAAAAGTTGATACAAATTTTGTTTCGGAAATGGAGCCAGGACTTTTTAAAAAGTAATATTACTGGGAAGAGTCAGTTCACTAGTTTTCCATCCGTGCACAGCAGGTGCTGGGCAGTATCGTGTTTGGGTGTCGATACTTCCGACTCTGTATCGAAACTCAGGCTCTGGTAGTTTGATTCAATTTGGTTACTTTTTATACAAACGGTAGTACTTTGTCTGACCATCGAGATTTTCCTCTTTGAAATTATTCTGTTTTATGTCTTGTCTCACCTAACCTTGCTACAGTCTAATAATCAACAGGTATCGAGAGTATGAAAAGATATCGAAAATACCGAAATGGCTGCCCGACAGAAATTATCAGAATCGAAATAAGATCGGCACTTTCGATACTTATATAGTTCGAAGCTGAATATCGTGATACTTAGACTTCAGGTATCGGTCCAACACAAAATGTATGCCCTGTGCTAAGAGTACTCCTCTAATGCCTTAAGTTGTCATTCTTGTTGTGTATAATTGCCGTTGATGCTTCCTATTGACTCACAATGGCTGAAAGTGTACGCCATTATGAAATCAATGACGTGAGTAAATACTGTCCATAATGTAGAGTTAAACTCTGCGCAACATAATCGGCACGGGAACATGGATAAGTTGCCCTTTAAGCGGCGGAGGGGATCGCGATTAAGATAACTTTTTTTTTTTGTTTTCAACTGTTTATGCATGTTTACTGGAATGATGTTGCAATTAAGTAAACAGAGCTGCGATTACGGGCTGTCGGCNTTTTTTTTTTTGCGCAAACTTCACTTAAACGTAGGGAAGCCAAAATAAACTGCAAAACTGCCAAGGTTAAAGAACAGACCAGATATTATCAGTGATTCGTTTTTACATGTAACGTTGTGCGTCTTTGAGAGTAAGTCATTTTAATGCAAACAAGAACATCTACTGTTACTTCCACCACTAGTTCTACCACCACCACTACTATTAGTATTACAATTGCCACCACTGCTTCTGCTACAATTATTATTACTAATCGAATTTATATTACTACTATTACTGCTACCATTACTACTACAACAACTACTACTACTACTGCTGCTGCTGTTTCTACTACTACTACTACTACTACTACAGTGACTACTACTACTGTCGCTTCTAATACTACTACTACGATTACTATTACTGCTGTTTCTACTACTACTACTGTTGCTTCTAATACTACTGCTACTACGACTACTACTGCTGTTTTTACTGCTACTACTATGACTACTACTACTGTTGCTTCTAATACTACTACTACTGCTGTTTCTACTACTACTACTGTAACTACTACTATTGTTGCTTCTAATACCACTACTACGACTATTACTACTGCTGTTTCTACTACTACTACTATGACTACTATTGTTGCTTCTAATACTACTACTACGACTACTACTATTGCTGTTTCTACTACTACTACTATGACTACTACTATTGTTGCTTCTAATACTACTACTACGATTACTATTACTGCTGTTTTTACAACTGTTGCTTCTAATACTACTGCTACTACGACTACTACTGCTGCTTCTACTACTACTACTATGACTACTACTATTGTTGCTTCTAATACTACTACTGCGACTACTACTGCTGCTTCTACTACCTACTATTACCTATTACTACTACTACTACTACTAAGCCGTGTCGCCTGCAAGAAGCATAGAGGCCGACACAACTTCTCTCTAGCGGATCCTATGGGGCGTCATCCGGTTAATATATTTGAATTTGAGTTCATTTAAATGTGTTCTTTTCCTTGTTTATTTTGATCTTCCCGTCTTTCCTTTGCTTCATGAGTTCCATTCAAATGCCACTCTTGTTGGATCCGTATGTGGTTTTCGTAATGTGTGGCCTGTTCATCCCCTTTTCCTTTCCAAAACCTGTTTATGGAGTAAACAGTTTAGGACAATATAATTTTTTATCTCGCCGTCGCTCTCAACATGAAAATTTGTATCTTTAGGGTTAATCTTAACTTAGGAGCGCTCTCAAATTTCGAAAATAGAAACCTCGTTGTTTAAAGAGCGCTTCTCTCTTTCAGCCGAGAGCTGTTTATCACAGAGTGGCACAAAGCACAAGATATCCTTGTTGCGTAGCAAGAGGGTCTTTGGGTGGGGCACTTGAAAGGTCACGTGATTGTTGAGGGTTGGTTATTTTCTTGTNGGGGGGGGGGGAAGGGAGGCAGGGAGAATGACACTCATTAAGTGATTAAAAAATTATCAGTCTTTTCGTGACTGTTGGAGTGAAGGGGTAGGAGAGGCAGGTACCCAGCGACACGGGCTACTTTATCTTTGCTACCGGATGCTATTGACATTTTGGAGACGTTTAGGAGATCAACCGCGATTAATGCTGTTACTGTACTTTATGAAACAAACCTTTGTAAAATTTTATAGTGAAATTTTTTAAAAAGTAATGACTTAAAAAAGTTCCATATAATATTATTATGTTAAAAGTGTCGACATAAGTGCACCGTGACATTAGACTTAGAGGGCATGACTGTGACTGACAGACTGACATGTGTCAGAAACTCGTAGTCAGCGACGTCCACATAAGCGACAATGACGAGCAGGCAGGCAAGGGATTTATTACCTCTGCGAAGGAGTTATTATGGTTTCCACCTGCGGTCATTTGTCTGTTGCTGTTGTTATTGTTTTATTGTTTGCGGTGCTCTTGTTGTTGTTATTTTGTTGTTTTTTTTTAGTTTTGTTGTTGTGGACAAGATGACTTCAAGAATTTCCAGTTGACTTGCATG
This sequence comes from Ellobium chinense, assembly GCA_033807755.1. Taxonomy (NCBI): domain Eukaryota; kingdom Metazoa; phylum Mollusca; class Gastropoda; order Ellobiida; family Ellobiidae; genus Ellobium; species Ellobium chinense. Next base: position 1,215,783 of record JAWQUT010000004.1, read on the forward strand.
AAACTGAGTGCAAAGGTTGGGTCTTGTTTATGCTAATAGTGATTAATACATGAAGGGTTTCATGACAAAACGCGCTATCCACCAATATGATTTTTTTAGCTTAATCTACATACTTCATGTAGCAATAGGAGTATTTAGTATACATGTATATTTCCCGAAGGAAATTTGATCTACATTATTTAAGACTTAAATTTCGCCTTTAACATAAAAATATGCTTTGTATCTGGTCTGTTTTGCCACAACCCCCGAATGGTGCATAATGCGTTTTGCCATGAAGCCCTTCTCATGCATGTTGATGACGAAAAGGATTATGTGGTGAATTTATTTCACGATGTTGTTTCGAGTTTCCACCTGCCTTGTTCGCATGTACAGTTTTTTTTTTCTCCAAGTTGTTAACGAGTTGTAGTTAAATGAAGTTGACCTCATCTAAAAAAGTTAAAAATCTACTGATAGGTAAGGGATGTGGCGGTGCCATCCCTTTAATAGGGCATTTCCCCTGCAGTTTATCGCATTAGTTGGAATAGCGGTGCTAATCAGAATGATGACGAGGGCGGTATTGCAGGGGCGAAATAATATACTATACATTATTTCAAAAGTGATGGGGGTAGAAGATAGCTTGTACTGTAGGTGCTATGCTAGAATGCTGTATCGCTTAATCGCAGCTTTTTTCATGGTCTTGATGAGATGCAATTAAACAGAATCGTCCTTACTTAAGACTGCTATTAATCTACCGACAGGTAAAGAATATATTGATGAGGCATTCTATCTTCGCATTCATTTACCAAGTTTGCGACACCCCTCCTTAACCTCGACAGTTTGTATGCATGCTTGTGAGAATAAACGATATGCACACAGTGTGACTTGGGGACCAGTCTCCCTAATTTCAATAAGTGTTAGTAAATAATGCATGGCGTGCGGTCCGCGGAGGGCAGCTGTCGGAGAAGACTGTCCCTGTGACGACCACAAGTTGGGACAGGCCAGGGGTGAAGAGTTGGAGAAGCGGTGCTGATGTGTGTGGTGATAAAACAAAAACAAAAAAAAGGCGAGATCGAAGTTACAGTGGCGAAATAATATTATAATATTAATAAGTTCAGAACTCTTGGGGACAGAGAGTGTTGTAGGTGCTATTCTAGAATGTTGTGTCAGTTAATCGTCTCGATCGCTTGATCACAGTTTTTTGTTCATGACTTGAAGAAGAACAGGTAAGCGGGATCGACCTAGACCTTATTACGTAAGATTATTATAAATCAACCGACAGTAAGAAATTTATTATGTTGATGAGGCCCCGTGTAAAGTATATTTCCTGCAGTTTGCCGCATTATCTTACAAAGTGTACAACATCAGTCTTCAACTTTAATGGTACGTATGCATGCGTATTCATGAGAATGATTGGTATATCATGTAATTTTGTGAACTGTATACGTAGGTTCAATAGGCGTTTGTAAATAATGCATGGGAGTCCATAAAGGCTGAGGACAGCTGTAGGAGAAAAGATATCCCTGTGACAAGTTTGACAACCAAGCATTGAGACGCGAGAGCAGCTGTGTCGATCCGAATGGTGAGAAACGCCAGGTCGAAGTTACACAGGCGAAGAAATGTACTTGGGAACACTTTTCTTCAGTCTCAGTGGTTTGTGTGATATAAAAAAAAAAAAATGCACGTGAAAGTGATATGTATACCGCGTGACACTGTGACATGTCTCCCTAATTTCAATAAGTGTTTGTACATAATGCATGGCGTGCGATCCGCGGAGGGCAGCTGTCGGAGGAGAATGTTCCCGTGACGACCACAGGTGGATTGCCTATGTAGGGTGAAGAGTAGGGGCGGCTCTGCTGATGTGAGTGACGAAAAGAGTGAGATCAAAGTTATAGGGGCGAAAATGGCTTCAGAATTTGGTTGGAAGAGGAAGTGTTATAGGTGCTAGATGTTATGCTTCATATTTAGAACGCCTCGAACTTGAAGGAACTCTCTTCAATTTGTCTCTGACCTCTCTCCAGTTTGTCTCTCCAATTTGGACTCTTTTGAATTCGAATTCTAAAGGACAAGTCCATATTTCGAGTTTTTTTTAAATGTTCGCATTCGTGAGCTAATACAGAAAGTAATGAAAGCATTATATGTCCACTGGATATACAAGTTCAGTGGAACCTGTATGTAGCCTCTCAAGCGACCCCCGTTCGTTCCTTAAAAATGTTGTCGCGCTAGACAGGTGGACGAGATATGGACATAAACTATATAGGAAGGATTTGTGAGCGGTCGCTCCAGAAACCCGGTTGCATCGGCAAGTGGTCGCGATATCTAGGGTGGTTGCCACTCAACAGAGAAATTTTGAGATCGGAAGACCCTACCGTGTGTAACTACAAGGGCGAACTCGGGTTCCGATACACACCGGAGATGGAGTATGATGGGTGGAGTGTGCCAGGTTTTGAAACATACAGGCTGTTATTATTATGTTGAGATATGATCAGCAATATGTAGCGGTAGATCTTTCATCGATTTTATGCAGCACTTAAAACTTATGCACCTTAAAACCTTTTTTTTTTTGTTGTTAAATTTGAAATATATTACGGGGCAGTTGCATCATAGCGATGCCTTGTGCAATCGATCATTAAATTTCTTGGAACTTGTCGAATATGGCACCGTTATTGATTATGAAAGAAAAACCCCAGACTCCAACTTTTCAGGCAGGGAAAACACACGATATATATATGTAACATCATGAGTTGCACCGCTTAGTATCATACTTAACAAATCAAGCTAAGCATTTGAAGTTAGCTCTTGTTGTAGTTTAGCATTCCCCTGCAGGATGCCGTTCTTCAGAGAGTTCTGTGAAATCAGAGAATGTTGTCTTTCAGAGAAAGCTATTATTTTGATATCAGGCCGAAAACATTTCAGATTATGGTTTTTCCATGAGCATTTTCTTCCTTTGATGTGAAACAGCCTTATTCTAGAAAGTAGAAAGATTTTTTATTTTGTCTGTCATAACAGCTTGCCTTAGGCAATCTATCTATCACGGAGCTGTTTGTCTGAAGGGCATGTAACCGTCTCTTAATTATGTAAACAGTTATTGAAATAAATGTTTTTGATACTTTACAATCCAAGTTCAGCCGGAGAAGGTTTAGAGAATTTTATTATGAAAAGTGAGCGGTGTTCTTGACAGCTGCTGAGATCTACCTAAACTGTTCCACTTGCTCTTGATTCCCGCCGGTACTGATTCTTATGTTTAATATTTATTGCAACTGCTCTTTCTTCCACTTAGTATTTCCTACGCAGAACTCTAGTCCCCGAAAAAGACCACCTTGCCGTAAGATACATTAAATAAACCAGTCCGTAGTATTATACATTGAATTCAATTCGTGGTGTTGAAGTTTATGTAATACACAGGGACGCCAGTGTTAAAAGAATTCTCGAGATCAAACTGTGATGTCTTTCAAGGAAGATTCTATTGGAAATCATTTCAAGAAACTGCATAACTTATTTATTTTTTGCTTTTTCACAACAAATTGGCTTGGACATGCTCTCTTTGTATACTTATATATTTACACATTCATACATACAAATGTATAAATCATATAACCTATATGATGCCGCAGATAGTTCAGAGAATTTTATGAATTGAAACGTGAATGAGTGGCATCCTTGTATAACGAATTCCGTAATCTCAGCAGATTTCGCTGGCCCGCACGGCGCTATGTGATGTCGTTCGTTCGTGGTGGTATGGCGATGGTGGGTTATGGCGATGGTGGATTATGGTGATGATGGAAGTAGCTATATTTGATTAGATCGATGGGGCACAGAGTTTAAGTAGCACCCGTGCTGTGTTTTGATATTGTGTAACATAAAGCCAATCATAGCATAAGGCTGTATTCTTTTCCCTCGCCTACCCCAGCTACCCTCGTAGTGAAGAGTGTACCTACCTGAGGTATCCAGACATGGGTGAACGCCAGTCCTGATTTCGTTTCGCGATGAAGCCTACTCCTTGCAGACTTTGATCAAGATATAAAATGGGAGGAAAAGTGAGCACTTAGCTTGCCTGCCTGCTCACACATTTCACACGTGTCATGCACGCTTACATTAACGCCATTATTCTCTTATTTCTGAAAGCGGATGCACCGGATGATGGTCTTATCTGCCGATGTAAAGAAGAAGACAGTATATGCAATATTTTTTTTTTTTATTTCAGTTTCGCGCAATATTTTTCACCAACAAATTAATATGAGTGATCAGTTTTACCACGCTTCACATAATTCTCAGAAATGAGAGAATGTTGCCTTTCATCGAAGGCTGTTTGACATCAAAGGAAGAAATTGCTTACAGAGAATATTTAATCTGAAAGAAGAAATCTGTCGTTATCATCATTTTTGTGTCATAACTATTTGCCACGGACATTCTCCTTTGTATTACATAAAAGCGAACCTGTGCATATATAAGCTTATTTCTCAAGAATGCGATATATGTGCTAGATAATTTTTTTCGCTAAAATCGTGTGCTTTAACCGAATCACATGAAATCACATGAAGTTCAGAGAACTTCATGAAAAGAGAGTGACGTCCATAATGATATATGACATGGAGGGCTCCATCAAGGGTTCACGAATATGGGTTGTACAGCTAACCTGACTAAAGATTCATGGGAGTACATGAATTGTACCAAAATAGATCAATTTGGAGATTCCTAATCGTGTCGTGTACAAGAAGTCTCATCATTTTTTTTTTGAAAAAAATATTTTTATTCGCCTTTATACATTGGACAGACATGGGCCAGAGGCCCATCCTATGCCTACCATATAACAACAAACAAAAAAAACCAAAACTGGTGCTCTAATATGGACATATGTGTACATGAGGTTTCACCACTCTTCCAGTCATGTTTACATGTTTTAAAATAATTGTGTATGAAGTTTCATCTAGGATGGTTGGTTCGTAATTTGGTCATTATAATTCCTTAGAGTGAGTTGCCGAATTTGGGAAACGTTCGAATATCCCGAAAATACGTTCTCCAAGATGAAAACTATCGGAAAGAAAATGAGAAAATAGAAGCCTCTGTATATTCCCTCTGAGCGGTTACCATGTTCGAAGACTTTCAGACGAATAAAATTCTTCTAAAGTTTCATGACTGCTTTATTGATTGTACAAGAAATCTCATCGAAAGATTATGTGCAAGATTCCCCATCAAGAGATTCTAGAATGATGTATGAATCTTAAGAATAAAAAACTTTATCCATGTCATATTCTTCTCATAACATTTTATTACTGGCTGCGTATGACCATGAGGTGCATATACCGGCTTCTTACATAAAATGTCAGAGATAGTCCCCCTTTCTTTCCATCTCTGCCCAGTCACCCCATCTTTCCCATTTTTCTATTTCTTTTTTTTTATGTAGATAGTCTATATCATACAGGTGTAGAAAATAAAACACGGGCTTTGGCGAGGGGAGGAGAGGAGTGAAGAATGGAAAGATGACTGTTCTGTAGACTCCAGAAAAATAATGTGTAAGTATTACTGTATGGAGCAGCGTCGCCGAATGGTTAAGGATGTGGACTCAAGGTCTAAAGATCGTAGGTTCGGTTCCCGACCATGGTCATGTTTAAGGGCCATAGGGAAGCATGTCATTTCCTCAGTCCACCCGTCTGTAAAATGGGTACCTGGCTATAGGCAGTGGGGTGTTGTTAGCATGCTAGTGATCAGCGCCTGGCAGAGACGCTGTATGTTTCCCGGGGAGCTGAGAATGTCGTAGAGTAATCAGGCCCGCTGCGGTAATAATATTATGAAGTGGCATGGGCGGGCATCAGCTTGGATACTACTACTACTACTACTGCCATTGCTACCTCTGCAAATACTATGATCGTGGACGGTGGAGCTGCAGCCCCAGACCACCATCAGAGACATTCTACAAAAAAAAAATTGAGATGACCGGAATTTAGGACAAAGGGAAAACGGAAAAAACAAGAAAGTCTAGACAGACTTAAGAAAGGAAGCCAAGAAAGAACGTTCCTAGGCTAGTATGCCGGAATGGTTATGATCACGGAAATCTTTGAGCTTAATCTTTTATCTCGGCGGCATTTAGGAGCGTAAACAAGTTGTTAAACCCCGCTGCTTGTTTTCAGAATTAAATAGATCTGAGGCTTTGGGCCAAACCTTTGCGGCCAATCAAATTAGGCCTCGGCCCCTGTATATGCGCAGAAACTTGCTGCGTGTAGAGTGTAGACTGTGATTGACTAATGGTGGGTAGGGGTGGGAAGGGGGAGGACCCAAGTAGATCCATCGCTGGGAGCCAGCTCCAGATATCTTAATATACATATTATATATATATGAGCATCCCCGGTTTGATTAGAGTCGAGAGTGAGGATGTGCCTGTTGATGATTATCTCCCGTAATTTTCTTCTTTGTAAGTTTGGAGTCTTTGTTCCCTCACGCGATTGACTTTGTATTCGTCGCAGACATCAAAAGCTGTTATCGTGTTATCTATACTCGTTCCATACATCGTCCGTATGGGCTCCATATGACTTAATTAGAAGAATATGACCCTTAACGTTAACAGGAACGACATGTATACCATAAAACACTGATAAAACGACAACTTTGTTCCGACCGTGGAATGTAAACCCACGTTAACCAACCCCTCGAACTCTACGTGGCCAATGATATAACAGTCGACCGCGGTTTTCCAGGTGGCCGGTTTAACCAGGGGGGCGTGCTATCACGTGCTTTTAATGTCTAGGTTCACATAAGTCTTAGTTATTTTTCGCCCATTACATACAATACCCCTGCTGTTACTGGAAAGGCAGGTCTGCGTGTGTACATACATAACTGTAATACTGTCTTTCTCTCTTTAATTTCTTACGCTTATCTCCGCTTTACTTCTCTGTTTTCTCTTTCTCCGCCCTTCTCTCTCTCTCTTTCTCTCTCTCTCTTTCTTCCCGCTCATTTTCTCTCTCATCCCTTTTCTCTCGCTCTCTCTCTCTTTCTCTCTTTTTTTCTCTTTCTCTCTCTCTGCTTTTGCAAACATCACAACAGCATCCTACTTGATCTTAAGAAACACAGGCCCGGCTTAAATACTAACATGATTTAATCAACTTCAATCTGTGCTGTCTGCTCGACCATAAATGTTCGGAACACACCCGTGCGCATGCATAAGCACGCACATCAAGGAAAAGAAAAAAAAACAACCATGTTTACCACAAAATACAGATTGTTTGGGAGCGACGGCCCGGATCTCTCCCACTCATGTGTGCCAGCAGACTTCTGGAACAGTGATGCAAGACGCTGTCCTCAAATTTTCAGGCATCACGTTGGAAATGGAGGAGAAGGGGTGG
>JAWQUT010000004.1:1230567-1247075 GCA_033807755.1 Ellobium chinense
CCCCAAAACCACATAACACACACACCAAAACCACCACCGTCCGACAGTGCGCCCCACCAGATGGCCCAGTCCGGCGCCTCACGAGTGAACACATAGCCGGCAGATTAGCCTCTACTCTCGTATTATGTTACCAGACAAGGGGCTTAGCGCCCTTACCATGTTCGATGTTTTGAGCAGAAAAATGATTTGTTGCGTGCAAGTGGCTCGCGGTTATTGTATAACAGGCAGACATTCACGTGCAGATGTCGTGCATCTGAGTTATGTGAAGCCAGCAGTGGGAACCTCATGTTTAGTAGACATTAGGGAATAGCAGAGTAGAGCACAGGACGGTTTTGAATAGACGTTAGGCTTGATCAGAGGACATTAGGATTGGTTGGAAAAGGCAGGGCAGACATTAGGACTGAATAGAGAAGATAGAATAGACGTAAATATGAGTGTAAGGGGCAGTAGAATAGATACGAGTAGTCTAAAGAGCAGACAGAATAGACATCTGGATCGGTTCCAGCAAAGTAGGCATCACCATTGGTAAGTACTGACAGAGAAGACATTAGGACTGGTTCCAGCAGACAATGTAGACATCATGACCGATTCCAACAGACAAAGCAGACAATAATTAGGAATTGTTTCAGCAGACAAAGTCGACATCAGGATTGGTTCCAGCAACGTAGACATTTGCATGCGTTTCAGCAGACATAACAGACAATGGGACTGGTTAGACTAAGCAGAAGAGGCATTAGGATTGTTTAGAATAGATTTTGTTAACCAGCATAGGGATAAGATTTGGGTTCAGATTGTTAGAAATGGACAATGTAGCAACATCTGGAATAGATTAATAGTTTTCTGTTTGCATGGAGCTTTGGTGACTTATCTAGTGGTTTTTTTGGTTTTTTTTGCTTGTATCAGTGGTGATTTGTATGAGATTTGATTCACACTTACATAACTAGTGACTTACCTGACGTCCTGCCCGATGTCTTTCCTGTCTACCTTTATCAGTGGTGACTGGCCTGCAGTCCGCACATTGGCATACTGTGGTAACATACATTATCGAAGCTGTTGTAAATTGCTCATCCTAAAGACGGCGATGGGCCATCATGGAAGTCGCGCGAGCGATTGGTATCGTGTTACACTCTCAAGGAACTCGGAGGCAATGTGTGATGAGAGAGATAATCGAGATGATGCTAGTGTGGTACACGATATTCCAAGAACGGTGTGGCATTTTGAAATGCGTGATAAACCAGGAAGTAGGAGCCAAATTTCTCTGATAGGATCAGACTGAAATACATCACTAAATATGACTGGCTGATGTATCTGAAACAGGAATTTTCATTGGACGATATACCTCTAACTTCCAGGTTTCTTAGGAACACAATTTTCGTTGCGGAATACAGTCGAAGATATAACGTTCAGAGGAATTGATTGACCGATGCGATTTGTAACATTGGCTTTTATTGGCTGCTGCAGATTTTTTTTTTAAACTCTGGAGTATTGTGGGGTGATATTCTGAAGTTATTGCGCGGTGAAATGATAGTACATAAATTTCATGTCATTAGGAAGAGAAATGAAGTTTTGGGACTTTTCCGATATTTGCTGGCAAAAAAATTATTACTGCACTCATCTTTCACTTCAAATAATTGTCAAGACTCGCCCATCACATACATTTTCAAATTTTCACGCCTGCCCTCGCCTTTTCTCCGTATACCGCACAGAAAGAACATTCCTGTAGTGCTTACATCACAACACGTGTCCCACCGATGACCATTTCTTAATGTCGTGGTGTGTACCGTACTTAGTCTGTGGTGGCTTGAATTTTCTGACAAATAATGGACGCTGCATAATATTTGGCTGATAGAGTATAGACATACAATAAGTAAGGCTTAAGAAAATGTCCATGGTCAGGTAATAATAATCCCACCAACGCAATTGTGGACATAACATTCATAAACATATTGCCAGATATGATCTTAGGCCCTTTGAGCCTATCCGAATATCTGGGAACTGCTATCAGCCATGAAGAAATTAAATGCTTGTTGACAGATAGCTTAAAAGTGCATCCAAGAACATCTGAAACGTGCTGAAAGTGAAAGGTTGTATGCTCATTCCGTATGATACTTCTGTTATAATCAGTTCTTGTTTAAATAACATGCACTATTTAGCTTTCTAACTACTCTTGTCGTCATCTCTGACGGATCGTGATCACTAGAGAAGTCAAGCAGAGCCGAGTTAGCCATACCTCGCTGGGGTGGAGCTTAGAGCATGGTTGAGACGAACCGTTTGTTACTCACGAATTTTAATAAGTACATGCATGTATAATGAGTGAACTCAGTGCCGAACTCATGTGTAGTGTAGATTTGAGGCTGAAGTCAAGTCTGATGTTGCCCTGGAGTGTGCCAAACAAGAGTGTAATAGTATCACATAGTTGTCCTGCATATGACACGATCGTATGATCATGTTTTACTGCGACTACCTAGAGATTACTCTTCCGCTGTGTATCTGGAGGTGAGGGATCCTAAGTCAACGTAATATGTCTCATTTTCCGTGAGTCCTTTGGCATTTGTTAGCTGACAACGCAACCCTCGCTTGCTAGAAGGCCATTTTCCTCGTAGGGTAAGAGAAAGAGGGAGAAGAGACAGATAGAAATAATAAGCAGAGATCACAGTAGGCACTCTTGCTACGAGAAATTTGGGGTCTAATCAGTTGATAGCTCTGTGATAATCCAAGAGATAGAGGGAGAGGAGTTATAGATTCTGTTTTGTTTTCGGACGCGCAGAACAATATTTCTCTCTCTCTCTCTTTCTCTCTCTCTCTCTCTCTCTCTCTCTCTGTCTCTCTGTCTGTCTCTGTCTCTCTGTCTCTGTCTCTCTCTCTCTCTGTCTCTCTCTCCCTATAAAAATGGCTCTCTAGGGGGTGTACGGAAAGTCACATGATGCGGATTCCAGTGTAATTATTACTTCCAAGAGGGATTGGTGTATTTTTATTTCTGTAGATCAATTGCGCAGTAATGGATAGGGGCAGAGGGCTACGCCCCCGGAGAGTATATGCCCCTGGGGTCCAAGCTTCAGTTGTGTCCAATTGACTGAGATCATTTTTAAGTATGAACACCCTTTTTAACAACCACTTTTCCCATTTGCACTAAGTGCTATTGTGCTACGCCATTGATGTGCACTTTTTTTTCTCTTTTATGTGTGTATGAGAGTGTATCTTGCCTCTGGGGAGACGAGAGGGATGGGGAAGAAGATGGTTGGCTTCTTAATGCCATGTCAGAGTTCTTGCATGTTCCAGTTTTATTTCCCTGGCTTGAAACAGTCAAGTTGACGCCGCTTTATTGCAAATCCTCGGAATTGCGATAATGGAGTAACCTAGATGATAGACTCTACAGCTTATTCTGTTGTATGAAAAGTATTGCCATTAAGCAAAATGGCATGTAAGAGGTTTGCAGTTAAGCAGAGTTGAGTGTGTTTTTCCCATTAAGGAATAAAGTGTCTTGCGGTCAGGTTTCTCTCCGCGATTGTCGCTAGTAATGGAGGTGGATCTGAGAAGACAGTCTGAAGGTCGGTGGAAGGAAAACCTCTGATGTCATTGGTTTAAATCGATGAAAATTCGAGTCAGGGGTCGTCTGTAAAGTGTGCACGTTGAAATTTCGAGATTACGACCACCCTCCCCCCCCCCCCCCCCCCCCCNCTCGAAATCCCCCGTCTCCAATGCGCTTTTCGCACGTTCGGCATCAGTTATTCTCTCCACCCCTTCCTGTACTGTCCCTCTCCTCACTCTCTCCCTTTTCACAACCCTTAGGTGCACACCCTGTCTTTCTTACTTCGGTTTTGTTTCAAAGCCCAGGGGGACAAACAAAGAAAAAAAAATTATAATGACATGTGGCTTTCTTGACTAAACCCACTGTCTATCTTATAATATTCTTTCCTTACGAAACCATTTCCCCACCTCCATCCAATTCCTTGGACTTACGTCCTTTATGGGTGACCCCCTATACATGTAATAATATTTTATAGCTGACCAGCATCATAGCCTCTACATTGCACCAATCATGGCGTATTTGCTCCGCATACGTACATTTAGGGTGTATAAATGTATGCCATGTAAACGGGTAAAAGTGTACCAAAATAGCTTATACACCTAGAAATCTAAGGCAAATTGAGTAACGCGCTATTACTATGACTGTAAGATGATTGTTTACCTGTACTAGAGTTTAGATTACAGATCAATAGTTTTATGGGAACGATAAACTCTGCAGGGGTGTTACCGAAGTGAAAATGAAAATGTCATTATTATGTTTTTGTTTTTTTTTTTCCTTTTCAGGAAAATATGCCGCCATTGCAAGTGTCCACCGGAAGTCCATGACATGTCCGTGGGCGGCGAGAATGGTGGGGTCGGAGGTGCCCGAGGAGGGGGGCGGACGGCACGAGACGTGAAGCGGAATTCCACGTCGGATGACGACAGCGGCTGTCCCTTGGAAGAGTTTGCATGGGTTCCGCCTGGACTTCAGCCAGAACAGGTCAGTGGCGGGGACTATGTGGGTGTGTGTGCTACATGTACGTGAAGGGCCAGGGTTGCCACAGACCTGTACATTTTGGAAAAGTCTTAGAAAAAATTGAAACTGGCATTTTCATATCTTGAAAATATCAGGATTCTTCAAAAATGGCCAACGCCAATGGAAAATTATTGCAAATTTTAGTTAAGATTTGCGGTTTTTAATTTGTAAAATGTATCCACCATAGTGAAAAGTTATGGTACAATGTGACCCCCCCCCAAAAAAAAATCGGTTGTGGTGTGATGATTTGTTTTCCTCATTCATCACGGACAAAACGTTAGACCCCCCAAAAAACATGTTTTTCACGCCGTGGCGACCCTGAAAGTCTGTAAGTGTTGGCTGTATGTAGGGATGAACTGTTTTGGTGCATGCAAAATGGGCATGTTGTATGATTTTGTTCGGGCTTGTGTTCAATGGAGGTATGCTGTGTGCCCGTGAACTGTTTTAATTTGGGCATATGCATGCTGTGTTGGTGTGAATTTTGTGTCCTGTGCTGTCTGAGTGTGAGCTGTCTGGACGTAGATTGTATGATTGTATTTGGATGTGTGCTGTACGAAGGTTTGCTGTTTGTGCGTGAACCGTTTTAGTTTGGGCTATAGTTACGGCTGCAGTTATGGTTGTAAGCTGTCTGGGTATGTATTATGTGATTCTGCGTGAGCGCGTGCTATATAGAAGTATGCTCTGAGGGAGTGAACTCTTTGAGCGTATGCTTTATGATGGGGATAAACCATGTACTAGGCTGTATTATGTGGAAGTATGGGTGCAGTATGAACTACTTGTGTAGATTATATGGGTATAGTTGTGTGGCTATCGCTTACATGGATCATTATGGCACAATGAGTCACTTGTGATTGTAATAGGAGGAAGGCAGCACGCGATCATAATCGAGTCATGTGGTTGTGAGGTCACATTCCGAGAAAGTGGTTATGAGATGAGAGCTCCAGTGGTCAGAACCCGAGGGAAGATATTGTCAGGTCACATTTCGAGGAAAGCTGTCATGTGCTTGTTATAGAGGATAGTGAGGATAGTGGTTCGAATGATAAGACAAACAGAATTTTTTTGTGCATAATGACACCTTGTTTTTTATCTGAATCTGGTGCTAAGTTAAGTGACGTACAGTTTTTAGCCTCGTCTCGTCCTTGGCTGGCAGGCTGGCTATCGGGTGTGCGAATCAGCAGACCGTATCATGATGTGGACTCACGAATATCTCCGGTTCTCATCTGGTGCTGCGCATTCCAGTTGGGTCGCATAGTAAACCCGAAGTGTTCCTTGCTGCTGGTAGTCGTAAGAGAAATGGTAGTAGCACTGTCTGTCTGGTGATGTGTACATGCACTGTTGTAGATTGTCTGTTTGCTGGTCAGATAACTGTGTCACGGCCATGTGCTGGACGCGAGGATTGCGGGTACACGTGGCCTCACACGAGTTAATCCTATCGGGATCTGTGGCCCCGAAGAGAAGACACTCCACGCATGATCTCAGACTTTGGCAATGAGACGGACAGGTTGGACAGTCATGGCAGTAAGGTCCGGAAAATTGATGGTGACACTGACACTGACCGGTCACACATTCTCCATGTCCATTACACACCAGACCTTGTGGCGACAGCGGGTCTCGGCATACATCTGTCTGGACGTTGATCTCACAAGCTTCCCCCATGTAATCCTCGTGACATGTACATATCCCGCAGCTGCAGACGCCCCTGGTGACTCCTCCACATATCATACCGTCGTGGAATGGACACGACGTGTCGTCACACTCGCAGAACCGACCGGTGAATCGTCGAGAAGGATTGGAGCTGGCGTGAGCTGAAGTACCATTCTCTTGGGATGTAGAGTGGCATATACACTGTCCGCAAAAGCACGACCCTCGCCCACTGCAAGTGAGAGATGATGGGCTTTCCTTGCATTGACTGTTCACGTTGGTACAAGTCACGTCAGTGTCAGTGGTATTACAGTGGCGTTGGTCATTCTTACACTGATCTTCCTGCCCTCCAGCTACAACCTCCATGTTTCCCTCACACGGGCACGAGCATTCTGAAGTGACCTTCACTTTCAGTCGTTTGGTAGCTGTGGCTCCTCTGACCCCAACTGTGATGAACCTGCTGGCCGGTAGACACTGGTTCATGTCCACAATGAGCCGGAAGCTGTGGATCAGATTTGGAGCTGAACCGACGCACTCATAATGTTGTCGTTGCATAGACGCTCTTGTTTTTCCATTTGTTCTTCTTCCATTTCCTCGACCTCCACCTCTGCCTCTTCTTCTTGCTTCACGAGGACGTGTTCTCTCTCCATCCTGCACTCTACGTCTGGCGTCTTCCCTGTTTCTGTCCCTCATTCCTCTCCTCCGTCCTGCACCTCTCATGCTCTGATTTCGAGAAGTAAAACCGTCCACACAGCTGGAGGTATCGGCCTGCTCCAGGGTAAACTGCGGCGAATCATTAGGTCCCTTGACCAGCAACTGTAGTCGCCCGGAGGGAGAAAGAACCTGAAAGAGAAGCTCATGTCTACCTCCCAGTGCCAGAGACATGTGGGCGGCCTGAGGCCGGAAGAGACGACGGCGAGCCTGGTTGATGGGTCTGTTCCTAGCTGGCTGGATGGTTGTGGTGTACAAGACGTTTGGTCTCACATGACCCAAGTGCCGGCTGGAGTGTTGGTCCCCAATCAGGAAGGGACTCTCCGAGCAGTGAGGCTGGGCCAGGTGAGGGCTGTCATACCAAGAGCAGCCTGGCGTCCTGGTACATTCGCAGCAGGATGTGACGTATGGACATGCTTGAACCTGCACACATCTGCTGAAAAGTACTTTTGGGAGAAAGGGGGAAAGGGAGGATAGACAAATATTTTGCATTATTTTCGTACATCATACGTACAACACGGTTAGCTTCATTACTATGCCATCCTATGAGGAATTGTAATGTGATTATCATGTGGTGCTCGTCGTAGTGCTCAGGAACGAATGAACGGTCGGAAGGGCAGACTGACAGACAGTGAGGAGAAGAGAAGGAAAGAGAGAGATAAGAGCAGTATTGGAAGTTTTTTTTTTTTTTTAAATCAATCTCAGTCTGTCAGTTCCCTATAGATTACAGTATATAGTTGAGGGTCACAAATTTCCATTCATGTCCAACTCCTGTAAATGTCAGCGGCACTATAATTATGCTTCCTTAGGAGTTGAAAATGTTTTAGAGCAGGCCTTCTATGGTAATAATAGTGAGAGGTCGACTTATATCATATGGACCAAACTGATGCCGCTGGCTAAACTGATCAGATCGGAATTATGCTTTGTCGAAGAGAGAAAAAAAAAACAACTTTTGTGAGACTAAAGATCCGAATATGATCAGTGCAACTTATCGAGGAATCTGATAGATAGTTGAAATCGTCGTTGCAATGGCTGCCCACTGCCTCTTATATATTTACGAACTGACTGATTTTAACTAGAGACTTACCCCAGTAGTACGTTACCAATATCCACAAAGAGGAAGCTGCCACAGTAAGAGGCATCATCATGACCGCCGTGAATCTTGTCTCTCTGTCAGCTTGTCCGTCCTCTTGGTGTGAACTATACTACAAACTGAGCCTGTCCTGTACTCACCACTGTCTTGACACTTGTAGCCGCACGGTTACTCACACCAGTGGCGTAGACGACGGTTTTTCGATGGGGCATACGCCATGCAAAGATGGGGACACATGCTTTACAAAATGAAACATATTAATTATATAAGAGAGCTTGGAATCGATTTAGGGAGGGGCTGACTTTCTGTGGGGACCGCCAGTCTGCCATCTACAGTACACTTATGACAGGGAATAGCAGCTAAGATGTTACTTACTACCCGCCATATAATATAGTCTGATTTGTTAGCACCATGAATTCCAACGGCTTCATAGCTCAGTGATCAGATCTACATTGGCGTGAGAACAAACGCTGCGGTCTTCGATCTTCATTGCGAACACCTCCCCTCTCCCCACACACACACACACATTTTTAATGGGTGAGGTCTATAAAGAAAATGATTTATCCGAAATCTTTTATATTATCCACATGTCTTTCCTTATTTCAGCTTCGTTAAACGTAGAGATTTCCATATAGAGGCATAACAGTAAATACAAAAGTACACTGTAGATAGCGGATTCGCCTCCAGGCCTCCTTATCTGATTTCTCTACTCACACCGCTGCTACAATTGCTGAGATGCTCGCAGTCACTGACATGACCACACCCAGAGCGTTTTAATGAGGGCTCTTCAGACTGGACACTAGACTCTGGTTTATCCAGGTCCTGTTGACGGAAATGGCTATCCACAACTATTCGAGTTGTGTAAGGAGTTTGACCTTTTGGAGAGGCATGCTTGGTCGTAAACAACACGGTCTGTAGGGACATAATGGAGCAGCGGCAGATGCTGGAGTGGGTGCAAATTTGGGTGAATAGGGGAAGGGGTAGGGGGTTTGAAATGTCTCCGAAGTGCGCAAATTTGCTCTCGATCACTGAAATGACTCACCGACTCACTCGTATTTGTAGAGCCTACGTGTTAGGGCACGAATCCACTGGAGCCGGCACGTCGCCTTGCCGGGACATTTTTATCTCTTCTGTTGTAAATTAGACGAAGCTGAACCCATCCGGAACGTCACCGTAGTCACGCCATGACACGACTAATCGTAGGCTGCTAAGATTTGCACACTTCATGATATCATGTCTTTTCGGTTCCTGAGCCGGCGGGTTAATGGACAGAGGACTGTACGGACTCACGTCATCAAAGCCTCTTGGAGTCGTTCGCTACACTTGTTTCACTTAATTATAGCTTAGGACGTTCAGGAAACTTGAGAGCTTGTGCATTAACGACTAGATCTCTCACCATCGTAAGAATTACATTAATATTGCATGTTGAACCCTGCTAAGTAAGGGAGCGTTCGGACCCAATGCACGTAACATAATTCTTACGATGGTAAGAGATCCCATCGTCAATACGCAAGCTCTCAAATATTAACTTTCTACCAGTCTAGACTTATTGAATTTTTGTTACGCCAGTCCCAGTTATGCTTTGTATGATTGAAACAAACAAACACACAAAAACCCCCCAAAAATTTCGATAATAATCACAATCATATTATTATGTTTCCAGGTTGCGCCGGACCGCCGGTATTCCGGTGTCACTACTCCTAAACCTCCCGGCCGTCTTTTCCGTCTTTCCCGTCGGGTCTTGTTTAGCCTCGGCCAACACTAAAGGGAGATAAGAAGCCCTCGCTCCCTCATGCGGACCATGCAGGTCTCCGTTGTACCGGCCACGGGAGTTTGATTAAATATTGGCTCGGGGGAACTCGACACGCTGCAAATTGCTCACTTCAAGATTCGTATGGAGGCGAATGAGTGAAATTAGTCCCTAAATAAAACACAAGTTGACAGTGAACGATGGCTGCCCTTCTGTTTTCCCTCCCCTTTTTGCAGTGTTTCGGGTTGTTTTTTTTTCATGTGGTTTGGGAATGTTGGCAAATGTCAGGGTCCTGCTGCCTTTCTGCTGCCACACGAGATGGCTTGGCAAGAGTTTTGGAAAAAGTCAGATGACGAAGAATGTGGACTCCGGACTCAGTTATGAGGTCATCACTTTTCCCACTCAGTTTAGGTCAAGCACATGGCACAAAATAAAATACTTGTTTTAGACCTCTTTTGCTGGAATCGATGGTCGAAAATACGTTGGCTGCATTGCTTACTCCTGTGATGTTGGTTTCATGCGAGCGGAACAAGTGGTGTAGGATTAGAAGGAAATAGGGATTGAAATTGGGGCATTTGAGGAGGGAAGGAAAGGGGGAAGGAGGGTTGATCTTTTGTGCAGGGCAGTTCATTCACCATTCCCCTCCTCCTGCCACCTCCNAGGCCTGTCCCTTTACTATGAAGTTGTATTATTTCCATAAATAAATAAATAAGTAAATGATAACTTCTTCAAATATTTTCAAAATTGCTATGTTTAGAAACAAGGACAGTACGAAATTTTAAGGAAGTCATGATCATCGTAGGAATTTTTTATGGGAGTGTTTGTTGAAAACAAAACAAAACAAACAAACAAAAAACTTTCGCTGGCTTACATAGAACCAAGTAGGCCTAATGGAAACTGGAACGTTACGATGACGTCACTGTGGTCGAAGCCAAATGGCTGTGCTCTGTATAAATCTTGCATTTCTGGAATGTTTTCAGGAGAGTGTCATCCTCAGCTGTGAATTGTTCTAGCTGCATTCCAGACACTTCTGGACGAAGTGGCAATTGGAGAGGAAGAGGGAAGAAAAAGAGGAAAAAAAAGGCCCGCAGACTCTTCTAGCGTCGATCACAAGAATTTCTAGACTGTTTTGTAGGTAGTGCACACAATAAGGTACTGTTCCTCCCCGAAGACCGCTGTTCACTGACAAGACGACACAGGTGCAAAAATGAAGAAGATCGGATTGGAGTCCTCTTCAGTTAAATTGTTTTATTTTGAAAATTCCGTTTACATGAACACATTCATGCGTGGAGTCCCTACAGTTTATTCCTACTTTACCATCAGTAAAAGATTAAACTCGTTTAAAATCAACAGATGTCTGGTCATTTGATATACAAACTAAAGGATCACAGCGCACCTTTATTAAATCATTTAATGATATTATAACCTATTCTGTGTCAAAAATTTCTAGGGCAGCTGACTATAATTGATGAAAAAATAATTTGAGCAACGACTGAAGTGCTACAGTCAGATACCGGGTGAAGATAAGCATGAAAAGTCGATTTTCTCGACTGATACATTGTTGTTTGGGCGGCAACTTGGACAGGACTGCATTGGAGTTGTTTTGTCAGTGGACGGCAGAAGTGCCCCTATCCATCAGCCTGGCGAATTCCAGTGACGTCAAGCTGTCTGTAGCCAGAAGGAGAAATAACGCGGGTGCACGTGCCAAGGATATGCCTCGTCTTTCTGCGATTATCCATCATATTATTTGGATTGGGAAAAGCCACCACGGGAGATCTGATGATGCAGACATTATAATTCAGAACTTCGATTGTCTTAATGCGAAATTAAAGACCAGCACAGACTTGCGCAAGAGGGCTAGAGACTTGGAAGTAAGAAGTAGGAGGGTGGGTTGTTTTTTGTTGTTTTTTTTTCTTTTCACTTGTGGTTAAATCTGAACTTGAGCGTCAGAAGACTGCCTTTAAGGTTTGCTCAGGAGCAGAGTTGGACAGAACTGAGATCATGTGAACGCAATTTGTGAATTTGAAGTTCATTTCATGCGAACTTGGTCCGAGCTTAATCGCTGTTTTGGATGACTTATCTGGATTTGAACTGTGACCATTTCGGGTGTTTGATTTCCTAAATTTCAGTTCAGTTCACATCTACCTCGAAAATCAGAACCAAATGCCAGTTTCAAAAACCAGGGGAAAATTGAGCTAAACTTGATCGTAGGTTGGTTTTTTTTTTTTGCTCCTTGGTGAAAACTGAACTTGAAATAATCTGGCTTTTTTTTTTGGTCGTTGTTGTTGAACTTGCCAAGGCCTGCCCAGGAGCAGATGCAACGGCTGTTGTAATTTTATTGAAGATGACAGATGTCGCACGCACCGCCCCTCTTCCAAGCCAGGTTGACCTTGATAAAGAATCAATCAGTCGGAAAGTAGCCAGGCGGTTTAGACATGGTCTCATACTCACCTTATCAACAGTGGAACTTGTTAGCACGCGCTGGGACCTATTGTGCTAATCTGTGGGTCTGGAGCTCGGGGGGTCCCTGGCAACAGGTCTAACAGTTACCCACCCCCAACTGCTTTCTTTCTTTCTTTCTTTCTTTCTTTCTTTCTTTCTCTTTCTTTCTTTCTTTCTTCCTCGCTTATCTTTCTTTTTCTGTCTTTCTTGATCTTCTCACGTGTTTGCATGCATACCCGTCTTTCTTTCTTTCTTGCTTACTTACTTACTTGTTTGCTTGCATACCTCTTTCTTTCTTTCTTTCTTTCTTTCTTTCTTTCTTTCTTTCTTTCTTGCTTGCATGTTTGCTTGCTTGCTTGCTTGCTTGCTTGCTTGCTTGCTTGCTTGCTTGCTTGCGTGCCTGCTTGCTTGCTTACCTTTCTTTCTGTTATTTTTTCTTCTTTTCTTTCTTTCTTGACTACTTGTTTGCTTGCATACCTTTCTTTCTTCGTTTCTTGTTTGCTTGCTTGTTTGCTAGTATACCTTTCTCTCTGTCTTTCTTTCTTCATTTCTTTCCTGCTCACTTGTTTGCTTGCATACCCGTCTTTTTTCTTTCTTTCTTTTTCAAAGTCCCCACCGTCCATCGTCCGAAATGTCAGTGGGCCTATTTTGTTCGTGGCCCTGGGGTAGTTACAGCTACAGTCTCACTACTCTCACCCATCGTTCCCGTTGTTCTCTCTAACCTCTTAACGCGAGAAAAAACGAGTGCTAATTCATCAGGAGCACGAGGAGATGCGGTGAAATGACGCGGCACCTAGCTAGTGAAATCTGACAGTGCAATTAAACGTACATTACTTTTTGAATACCATTTCAGATGATGATAATATAGGCTAGGCTTCGCTAATGTTTTGGGGAAAACCGAAGATTGCCCTGATTTTATACTGTTTGAAGTGAGGCAAGTAAACGGCATGTGTTCCGTTTATAATAGGTCAAACACATACTAATTAACCCAGTACTCTCATGGTGGGCTTATGTTTACCACACTCAGATCCCATGTTGTAAAGAGCTGGCGGTTTTGGGCGGAAAATGCGTTTGACTTTCTGAAAATCTGTTTTTGACTACATGTATTGTAGCAGAGTTAACACCTGATAATGTCTAGAAACTCATCTGAAAGTGTCTGGCATTCTCTGCCTCTCTGTAATTTTCCAACCTCCGCCTAAGTTTTAACCTCGCTAAGGCCCACGAGCTTCCAGATTTCTAGCTAGATATTGCTTTCCATAAGTTCGACCCTGCCAGCCCCGCAGGCATCGAATACTGCCACAGGTGTGGATCAAATAACAAATTATGGATAGGTTTTCTCATGTTGAAAGAAAGCTGCTGTTTTCTTATGTCTCTAGATAATTGACATGCATTTCCGGGGAGTCCCCACATGGCGGTTTTGATCTCTTGATTGCCTCCCAAAGCACAACCAGTGAATTGAATTGGATGAAATTTAAGTTTTAAGCGGCAGAAGACAAGCAGACGAGCGAAATTAGTCTACTGCTGATAACGGAAAACAGGCAGAATTGCGCTAGATAAACAGCGATGCCGCTCTATGCCTCACGCAACTGAAAACAGTTTAAAAGCATACAGACTCCACCCTTTATCTCCTGTTCGTCCCTTCCTTTCTTCTCTCTAGAGCTCTCTCGTTCCCTTCTCCCCGCCCCCCCCCCCCCCCCCCCCCCCCCNAACTCCTCAAGAATATTGTAGACAGTAAAAGAAGCATTAACAAAAGCTGTTTTGTACACGCGCCCCCTCTCTTCTTTCGTGCATTCTTTATTATGTAAGCTTATCTTGAAGACCGATGTATCTTTCTGTCTTTAATCACTGCACATGGGTGATTAAAAAAATGGGAGAAAATATTTGCTCGTTATTTTAAAGAAAAGAGGTGGGAGGCGGGAAAGAATGTCTCCAGTGGAGATAAATTAGCATTTAGTGCAAAACTCAAATTGATTCTGAAGGTGAAAGCAAATTGCTCCCGGTGTTCCACGGCTAGGATTCCAGCTGAATTTTTCCCGTCCTCCCTAACTACCGCACAGTTTATGATGCTAGCCAGGAAACAAGGTTTGTAGAGTTTTAACTGGTTCTAGGGAAAAAGAAAAAAACGAAACAAAAAAAATGCTTCTCTCCGCGATATGTGGAGTTGAGTGGGTCTCCGTTTTTTTTTTTTCCCCTCCTTTCTTGTACGTTGTGAGTAACTTCCCCTTACCCGTTGTAACTTCCCCCTGGTGATTGAGTTTGTGTACCGCGAGATCTCATTAAGGAAAAGCTACATGATGATTTCTTTCCATCTGGCGCGCTTATTCTTTTCCACTCATACACCTCCTCTTCACTCACGCCTGTCTTCCTCGCTTATTCCTGCTCACTCACTCACTGTCTGTCTCTCTCTCTCTTTCACTCACATCTCGTTCCACCTGGCGCATGTTTACCTTTCCGCTGAGATGAGGGAAGCTGATGCTCGCCCGTTTCTTTGCCTCCTTAGATTATTTTTCCCCGCTCAGCAAACCATGTACCGGTACTTAAACTTGAGTTAAAGTGTCCTTACCGGGCAGAAGCACTTCCTCCTCCTCCCTTCTTCCTTCGACCCTCCCCCCCCCCTCACTTCCTCGGGTCACAAGCGCTTGCTAAGTCAGCCTGATGGCACTGCAGACACACAATGGAACAAGAATATAACGAGGGGTAGAGGAGTTCCGATAGTTTACAAAGAAATTGTATAGAGTTGTGGTGATTTACATTGACCTCCCATAAGGTATGTCTGTAGAGGTACGATAATGATAAAATCATAGCAAAATCATTGTGGACCTCTGCTCGTACTCTGAAAACTGCAGAGAGGTATGATCGCCAAGAGATAATGACTCTGTTCAAGGTAGGGGAGTTAGGGTTATGTAAATCCGATTAGAGATTGTGAATAGCAAGCTGATACAGTTGTAGATGGAATTTGTGTAACACCTGGTAGTGCAGTTGTCTTAAAAATTTACAAAAATTGCATAGCTGTCTATGTTTTAAACAGTATGTTTGTTAGGGATGCTTAAGATTGTGGAATTTCTGGTTTGCGCACAACCCATTGCAGGCCACTCCAAGTAGATACAAAAAAAAAAATGGAGACAGTTTACACGTGGAGGGCCAGAAACCCCAGGTTTGTTCATTGAGTACGAAATAAACAACCCCCCCCCCCCNCCCCCCTCACCCATCCCTCACCCTTCTGTCCTTTTTGTCTCATTTTCTTCTCATGCCCTGGACGGGTTTTTAAAGGCCACGCTGGGGCCCAGAGACACAAGGGAACCTTTCTGTCCATCTTTCCAGCTCAGTGGGCATCATGAGTGAATTTTCGGCCACCGGAAGTGAAATAGCCACACGGGCGATTGCCCAATGTATCCTCTAGACCAGACTTGAAATTTCTCCATTTCCTTATCATCATGCTACGTTGCTTTCAATCTGGGCGCAGTGTCCGGGCCAAAAAGCCGGTGTTGATATAGGGGTAGTGTTCTCTTCAGCCCTCACTGTTCGCAGCCAGTTAACGGGTGGGATCGTCTTTGACTTTACGAGAATCGGCTGTCACATGTTTGGGCACTGCACAATGTGTCAGGGCAGAATAAACTCGCACTGACATGAAGGCAAGAGACATATTAAGATATTTGTGGGCGCTGAGGGGCTGCACCCCTGCGCCCTCCTCATTCCACTTGATGATTATACTGAGCTGCACAGCCATGGCCAATTTTCTCATTAGTGCAATCTTTCTGATGTAAATTAACTTTCTTTCTTTCTTTCTTTCTTTCTTTCTTTCTTTCTTTCTTTCTTTCTTAAGCGTCGGCCATCCCAAGTTTCAATCATCTTACTTTGCTAGTGGGCCAGTTTGCGCCCCACCAGCCCTTAGCTTGTACTAATACAAACTATAACTCATATAATGCCTGTCTGCATGATGGCCTGGAGATTTAGGCTGATCTTGAACTTTGCATTTAGTCAAGACAGTAGATCTAGATCTCGACCATTTTGTTGCCTCACACAGTTCAGGAAAGCATGGAACTTAAGTAGATCTAAAACATCAGGAAAGAGGATACCTTTAATAATAAGTGTATTATGCCGGTAGAGATACAGTATCCAGGCTGCCAGATACTTAAAATCTTCTAAGCGTGCGCTGTAAAGAAAAAAGGTATGTCGACCTGTTCTTACGGAACGCCGAGGATTTCGAGAAGCTGTAATGAAGTGTTAAGAGTGTTCGCCCAATGGCCCGTGGGCAGGGGGGGAAAAACAACAAGCGCAGCGCCATATCCTTTTTCAGTGGCTCGTGCCTCACTGCCTGGCAGTGGCCT